>OX387606.1:23413110-23668110 GCA_947568835.1 Protonemura montana | reverse complement strand
ATCTGTCCAACGTTTTGGTCTAACTATAGGCAACAAGCTGCACCTTTGCAAAGCTAAAATGCCAGGACCTCATATTCTGGTCGAACTATAGGTACGCACTTCTCAGTTGCGTAGAGATCCACTTTTCGCCTTTGGCCGTAGCTTCTACCGAAAGGGTCTACTTAATAAACCGACGAAATATTAAACAGAGAACGGGATATTTCAGATTACATCAGAACGCTGAAAGAGAGAGAGAGAGCGAGAGAGAACGAAATCACAGTCGTGGGCGACGAACGCACGCGCAGGGAGTGGGGAGAGTTTTGACGTTTAACCAGCTGTTTCTCGCTGCCGTGTCCCCTGCCCCTGCGATCGCTTTTGTGGTGACGCCATCAGCTGGGCAGTGGGAAGAGGGCCGGAGGGGTAACAACAACGAGCGAACTGTCAGTCAGCAACACTTAAGCACCCGAGCAATACGTCAAAGTGAGAGAAACAAACGCGGAAAAAGAAACGGCCAAGGGACAATTTTTATACAAGACTTATTTTTCACACAAACAGGCGAGTGTACAATTCAAATAATTTCAGCGGTGTTTGATCATTTCTGTTTTCAGTGTCTCTTTGTTTTCGTACTTTGATTGTGGCATCAAATCGAGAGTCACAGTTTTAAGAAAAATATCGTTTTCGGAAAATCTTTTTGTTTTCAAGTGCACGATTCGAAGCAGAGATGCAACTATGAGAATGCATTGTGTTTGCCCTGTGTTTGCTCCGGAGAGCTGCTTTATAAATAGCTGGGCATTAATTAGCTCTTCCAACTGACACTGTTATTAACTTCACTGCGCTAAATGCAGTGAAAATTTACATCTCGGGCAGCCAAAAAAAAGCAGCCGTACTGATGTTATGGCAGATGCACTTGGCTAAACCAAAGCCGTTCAACAAAGTTTCAAACGAAGAGGGCAACGCACATTTTTGGGCACGTCTCCACGTAATTTGGCTCGTGAAAAGTTTTAATTTGAAAAAAAAAAAAAAAATTTGCATAACAAAAGGCAGCTGAATGTTGGTACCATATATTCCAACTAGTGATAGTGTTTAAAACTGTGACTTTCCTTTCATTGCTTTACTGACGGCAAGTTGAGGGGCAGGGGACGGCGGCGGGGGGGGGGGGGGGGGGGGGGACGTGACGTGGAAGTAGCCCTGGAAAATCGGTGCGGGAGCCCTCTAGGGAGCCCTAGAGCTGGGGTTTGTGGGCATATCGATCGCCTGGCCTCATTCGCTGTCATGTCGTCACCCTCCACGGGCTACTTCTTGCTTTGGTCATGCAACCTCCCCAGTCAGTGCATTCGCAAACGAAAAGATTGATTCATTTCTCCGATTTCCTCCATGAAAAACCAGTGAGCACAAACAAAACCGTGACGTACTTTAACGGGCACTCGAAGAATACGATGCCCATTAGGCACCGTTCTGTATAACAGTAATTTATTTTTGAAAAACGCACTCTTTATTTGTATCGAGTTTTCAACCGTGCATAGATTTTCTCTTTTGCTCTGCTTTTGAGTCGTTCCGTCCGTCCTTTGTTTCCTTCGCCTGATAAGTGTAGTCTACAAGTGGCTTATGGTGGGGGCACGGCCGAGGAGATACAAACGCATGAACTTCCCGGTGGTAGACACAAATCGAGAGATCGTAGCGTTTGTAAGCGAATTACCTACGGGGTATTTAATGGTATAGGGGACGGACATTGACTCGGTTGGCTGACTATCATGACAGAATTCGATGGATATGTCTCTAATAGCGCTTATCTCTGAACAGGGCATGCGACATCATTAGCGACAGCCTTAGCACTCACTTATTAGAGGTGATAAAAGGAAATTAGTGGGAGACTGACGGGCACCTTGACTTTCAGACAACAAATCCATGCGTTTTATGCCAGACAGTATAATATAATATATACAATCATTGATATTGACATTAATTACTCACTGTTTGGGGAAACTCTAGGCTCATTACAGTCATCTACCATTTAGCCAATTGGGGGTTTGCACGGGATATTGCGCGAATTGCCCATCCGCTGAATTTTAATTGTTTGCAGAAATATTGCCGCATAAATCGGCTGTGTAGGTGTTCCCTCCGGTAGCTCGGAAAGGCATGACGAAGGCCACTCTATAAGAGACGTCGAAAGGTCAGGTCAGGGCCCACCACCATGTATAAGTCTTCGGATTGCACAACACTTTTGATGGTACCTCTCCCGCGTCCCGTTTCCTTACGGCGGCCGCCACTAATTCGACTGGGGCCTAGCAATTAGCACAACACGCTCGTTTCATTTAACACGCACACACGTGTGCAAGTAAGCGCTGATTTCAATTGCACTGTACAAGTACCTATGGGCAGACCATTGTGTTGTGTTGCCGTATCTTGCAATTGTTGCGACAGATCACGGCCGAGTGAGATGATGTCACCGTCGCCCGTTGGATGAAAGAACACTTTGCGAGCACGTGCTTGCAAAATGACAGCTGCAGTGCCGAGTTAAACGTCAAACATGATTGAACACACTGACAAGATAGCTAGGTCGGAAATCGAACCGAATGACTTTGCCGTGCCAATGTTGCATGACTAATTGAAAATTATGAGGTCCATTTGTTGGTTATGATGGCTGATATCCATGGAAAACTATTGTCGGGTGTCAAATGAAAAAATAAATAAATAACTGCTGATAGCTCACTACCCGGAAAGCTTTGTTTCGAGAGAGTTGGGCGACCCGAAGCGCGCAAAGTGCGATGATTGGGCAGAAATTCGTGCCAGTTAAAATTAATTAAGCATATAATTAGATAGTGAATTCGTGATGGTTTGACCCGACGCGTTCTGATAGTACAAGTCGCTCAAATGCCACTCAAGTTCATTAGTTTCTGCGCCGATCAAACACGCGCATCTTTGGTAGCAATGTCCAATTATACGTATGCACTAACCCGAGTCGCAATACGAGCAAATTGTGCTCTTTGGATTCTTTGTAGAAAAAAAAAGAATAAGTGCGAGCGCCTGTTTAATGCCCGTGTTTTAATGCGGCCTTGCCACTTTCCAAGATTTCGCGAACCTTGTAAACTCTTAAGTGGTGTTCTGACGTTACGTCTTGAATCTGACAGAAGCGATATCTTCCCCGCATCGCACCGAGGCCAGAAATCGCCAGAGGTTTTTGGCACGATGATAATACGCGCGACCAAAAATCTATTTCGGCGCCCAACCTGCAGCCTGTCTAACGTCAGATAGGATTTTTCTGAAATAACGCCAAGATTGCATAACACTGTTTAACCCGCCAGCGAGTAACGCGTTAGTGAAGTCAGTGGGACGAGTGCTCTGTTGCTGGGCATGTCATCGTAGCTTCCATAAGATTTCATCATTGCACAAGCAACGCCATTCGAATCACTGGCCACTGCTTCTGAAACGATCTCTCTCTGGGTCCACTTCTGCCCGGAGGAAAATAAAATGTGCGCATCGTAACATTCCACCAAACTCTGACGCACTCCTCCGATTTAAAACTGCGATCAACTTGCGGTGATGTGCGTTTCGCAGCAAGGCACCATACTGCGTCACCTAAAACAATAACAAGCATGTAACATTTCAAATTCTAACGTTTCTTTGCGATTAGAAAAATTCCACACTTTGAGTGCAATAAATTATGGCATGGTTTTGGCTGGTGAACATGGCTTTTTGTAACGCAACTTTGTCATGGTAATGGGTAAGGGCCAAGGGGTGTCGCTACCCTTCTGATACCCATGTGGTTCTTGCCTCGTAACTGACCTACCCTGCACAAAGATGCAGTGTGAAGGCGTTCGCTCAGCGAGCAAGACGGCATTTAATGCGAGATCTAACCTTGGCACGAAAGACGTCAACCTTCAGAAGGTTCATCGGGACACCTTGGCACGTTGGCAAGTCGCAGACGAGGCACCCACTGCTGCTGGAGCTATAAAAAAACCGTTCGTTCTGGGTTGAGAGCGTCCCCTTTTTTCCGCCCAAATAAATGATAAATACCGTAAAAAATGCACTGTTTACAATCTTAATGTGACCATAACTTTCTGAAGAGATAGTGCAGTGGATAGGACGTGACACTGATGACGTGGCTTCATGATAATTGTAACTCGTTGTCCTTCGGAATGACAAGTAGGTAGGCACCGATACGAAGTACCGATACTGGGTACCTACCAGACTGACAGACTACTTTTCGAAAGGAAAATATTTTTCTGTTTCCATAACAAAGCGATGCCAAATGATGATAAATCTAACAATATACAGTTCTTCAGTGTGACAGTCTTAACTCATAAATCTCTGAGTGGCGATTTATTTTTCAAGTGTTGCTGCTTTTACTGATGCATTGTTGTTTAAAGTTTTGGGTCAATCGAACAAAAAGACCCATTGTTGTGTGCAATTCTGCGTCTGTACACCCATTGTTCAGCAGACTAAGAAGTTAACAGACTGTTAACAAATAACAGCGTTTAAACGGCTGTTAATGGACTGCTAGGTTTTTAACAGGCCGCTTAGAAATATGCTATTATTCTTTTTAGAGCGCCAGATATAAGTACCAAGCAAGTTGTAGGTGTAAGAAAACATTGTATTGTATTGTATTGTATAACAGCACCATTTTCAAGATGAGGGAATGGATAAAAACAAAAGTGTAAATATTGATTGTCTGGGCCTTGGATTTGACAAGTATTTAACCACACCTGCAGTGTCACATTGTAATGGCATTTTTTAAATTTTGATTACCATCTTGCATTTTATAGCACTTTCAACTGGACATGTTTTGGTGTCAAATTGCAAAACTTCTTGGCTCCAAATGACCACATCACACTATCTGACATCACCTCAAACATCATAGCCAAGACGAAAATAACAAAAACCATCAGCTGGCGTCGCAATTAAAATGCAATTAACGGTTCAAGGTCTCACGTGAACGCGTTTCTTTCTTTTACAGGACACAATGTTCACCAACTTGGCCAACTATTTGCTCGGAAACCAGCAGCCGCTCGAACAAGAGAGCTCATTGGACGAAGACAACGTCAGATTGCGAGCTGTGGACGCTGACGATGATTGGGTCCTGATCGACAATAGCGTCGATGGGGGTAAGACCACTGATCTCAAATAATTTGGATAGAGCATAGGATCCAGCCAGCTGATCTCAAATAACCTGGATAGAGCATAGAATCCAGCCAGCTGATCTCAAATAACCTGGATAGAGCATAGGATCCAGCCAGATGATCTCAAATAACCTGGATAGAGCATAGGATCCAGCCAGCTGATCTCAAATAACCTGCATAGAGCATAGGATCCAGCCAGCTGATCTCAAATAACTTGGATAGAGCATAGGATCCAGCCAGCTGATATCAAATAACCTAGATAGAGCATAGGATCCAGACAGCTGATCAAAATTGCAATCAAGCAATCCATTATTGGGAAGAGATAGGAGTCTCTAGTTCCAAATGGTCCCTTTGATTTCTATGCACATTTTAGAGTTTTTAAAACATGTTTGGAGCCAACTTCCACAATTAAAGGGTTAGTAAAAACTACAAACACCATTAAAACTACTGATGAAAGTGCTCTTTGAGAGGATTCAAAATAAGGGACTCACAAGATGGCGGTCTTGGCCTCAAAGTTTCTCCTTGTCAACTGCTATCAAGATTATTTGAGATCAGTTGGTAAGACACCTGTCCTCTTCCTCGGCAAGAGCACAGAGAAAACACAGAGCCTAAGTTCTGTTGCCTTGCTTTGGGCACATTGCGGTCCATATACCTCCATGGTACCACCATTTTAGTATAAATTTACTGAAAGTAACAACAAGCCAGGATTTTCAACCATCCCGCACCCCTATTTTGTTACTCTTTTCCAGTGAATTGAGATCGAATGAGATTAGATAGCCAATGTTTCGCTGCATGTGATTGGAATTCACCAGAGCATTTGTCCTAACTCACAACTGTATTTAGGAGTTGAGAAAATTGTAATACTGGAACTAAATGAACTACATTTTGTGGATCAACTCGCACTGCTTTTCCAATCTACGAGACGAACGAAAACGACAACTCTTTTCCTTCGTCCCGCCTTGCCTCACCTTGAAAAGGAACAGAAAACGCAAAATCCTGCTCCCTAACAAACTGTCTAGGATAAAACTTCCTCCCTTGATCAATTAAAAAAACTTGAATAATTACTCTTTCATCATCTTAAGCAGCGATAACTAATATTCTAAATGCAATCTTAAACCTTTAAAGTGGTGGTGCATGCTAGCGATAAGAAGCGCACACATAACGCTGTACCGACGTTGCAAAATCACTGATTCGAAATATTCGTTTCTCTCTTCAGACGATGAAAGAAGAGATTGCGACCTCGACGAGTCCTGCTTTGAAAGCGTCCCCTCGTTCGAGCTAGCAATCGCCGACGTGCCCCGCTACCTCCGTGCCTCCCCCTCGGAGTTCTACTCGCTGTCGCGTAGCTCCTCCCTCTCCTCCCTGCCTGCCTGCCTCTCGTTGGAGGAGTCCTGGTTCCTAACTCCTCCTCCTTGTTTCACTTCAGCGGGGCCAGCGTACTTGGAGACGTCTCCCCTGGAGGACCTGCTGATCGAGCACCCGAGTATGTCGGTGTATCAGAGGTCCGCCCCTTCCGAAGGGGGCGTGTCCCGTCCGGGGGCGCGGCCTGCCCTTCCCCCCGCCCCCGCGGAAGCTCGACCCGCCCCCAGGCCCAATAGAAGGGCGGCGGCTACCTCGGCGGCTCACCAGCAAGACAAGCAGGGCGGCCAGCTCAAGTCTGCGCAAAAGGTGAGTGAAAGAGAGGATGGGAAAACGATCGATGCTTGGGAGGTCTTGAAGGTTCATTCCAATAGTCTGTCTTTATCTTGCAAAATGGTTGACATGGCCTTCAATTAGAGCTTTGCTAAGATGTCAAATTGCAAGGGAGAGTTAATTTAAGATCTGGTGGGTGCAACAAAGTACAAAGCACCGATTAAACACGTTTACTTTAAATCATTCTAAATCGTTTAAGTGTGCGAACGGCGTACAAACTTAGAAGATGTACTTAACTGAAATTGACTGAAGTGGTGTCTGTTTCCCTGTCAATTGCAAGTGTCACAAGTTAGGCAATGCAGAGGAGTTTAATGTTTGTGCTTTACAGCGATTGCTACTCCAATCAAAGCCCTTCTACAGCCGAGATGAATACCCATCCTCCACGACCAATCCCACATAGAATCACATCTACTATTTATAAAGCCATTCTTTCAATTTCTAACTTATAATCATCATATATATGTATCTACATCTTGTGCAAATATTATTATTTATCCTGGCTAGACAACTGACCCAACCTAGACAGTTACTATGTTATAGGGAAATCTCATTAAGATTATTTTTTAATTATTATCATTGTGTTCAAATACGCATTCAAAATAAAATCAGACGTATTTTTTCTTTATATAATCCGATCATAACTTTTCTATTTATATTTGTTTTAAGAATGGCTAAAATATGAATTCTCGTGGCGGGATTAAAACGGGCTGTGATTAACTACAGGTAGTTCTGACGTCATTTTGTTGTATCCTTTGCGTTCGCTTCTGTTTCTTGACGTCAGATTTCACTTCTTGTCATAAAAAATGGCGACCCTCGTTTTCGTACGAGATTCAAACGCTAACATTTTAAACAGAGATATTTTATTCAAAATTGGATTCAGAAGAAAATAAAAAAATACGTGTTCATTATTTTCTTACAAAAAAAAATAAAAAAATAGTTTCAAATTTCAAGAGATTTCCCTATTGTCCTGGGTTTGAAATAAATAAATAAAATGGCAGGTATCTAATGAATGACGTTGCCTGGTCCACAGATTCATCAATGCCGAGTGAATCAAGTACTGAAGCGCAATACGCTGGACCGTAGTAACAAGGCTCGTGAAGTGAACGCCGCTCGTAATAAGCGCCAGCGACGTTCAGACCACCAACAGCAACACTCAGGGGCAAACAATAACCGCAAATGCTGCTAACTTCCAACACATCACAGATGATCTCTTGTCCGGCAAGCGCCGGGCTCCTTTAGCGTAGGGCTGACAAAACCCGGGCACCGAAGAAACATGCAAGTGGTTCGGATGGTTCTTGGTAGTAGACCATATTTTGTGATGCAACCATGAAATTTATTAGTTGTAAAACACAAAGAGTGTCAACTAAACTACAAGTATTCAAAGCCTAACTATGATTAGATATTCTGTTTTGTGGCATTATTTTTTTTTTAATTATAGACTTAAGTAAAAAAAAAATATTAAGTATATTGCCAGGCATCTATATGTTTGATATGCTTAAGCTAATTATATTAATTTTTAGCGACTTTACAATTAAAGTTTGAAGTAACTGTCTTCAAGTCAACACTTTATCGCATCAAAATACGTAGTTATTCATAGAAAATTGAAAAAAAATATATGATTTTATTTGTACTGTTACGTAATATTATGTATTTGCATAATTTAGTTATACTATTTAATTTAAATTAAATCTACTAAAGCATTAACAATTGTTTTCTGCAAATGTTAAACTAAATTAAAAATGTTATCATTTGATATTAGTCTTAAGGTTTCAGAACTGATAAAATTAAAAATATCAAATCTATCAGAGTAGAAACTGTGCTCGCACGTGTAAATAAGATTGACGAGTAATAGCCTTGTCAAGTTAATTTATTGTACCTTACTCTGAACTGGGTTTTAATCTTGCGAACGACAGACGAACATGTAGGGCCTTTGTAAGAAAGAAATACCAAATACTGCCTTTCGTTATCGATGATCTCCATCGGACGAATTTGACCACGGTTCATTTTAATTTTTCAACCAGTCGATGGCTCGTCAAAAGGATTGACGTGATTTAATTGAATATAAATGCTGTCATAGTGCAGAGCAATACCATATTATATCATGTTATAGGAGAGGTAGATAAGTGAATGGTTGGGCCACGATTCATTATTTCATGAAATATTTTGGCGATTTCTTTCAATTGTAAGGAACGCTAACAGCCTCTCGAAAATTGATGCCCAAATGGGGACTCGAACCCCGATCTCCGCCTATCATGGGGTGTTGCTCTAACCAATTGAGCTACTTGGACCCCGATCTCCACCTGTCGTGGGTGTTGCTCTAACCAATTGAGCTACTTGGACCCCGATCTCCACCTGTCGCGGGTGTTGCTCTAACCAATTGAGCTACTTGGACCCCGATCTCCACCTGTCGTGGGTGTTGCTCTAACCAATTGAGCTACTTTGACCCCGATCTCCACATGTCGTGGGTGTTGCTCTAATCCATTGAGCTACTTAAACCTACTTAAAAGGTTTTAGTTAATTTGATGAGAAAAAAAAATCCAAAATGACATGTTCGAGTAGTCTAATTGGTTTGAGCAACACCTGCGAAAAGTTGAGATTTAGGTTTGCCACCCTGTTTTGGCGACCCCGTTGGAGGTTATTAGGGTTCCTAATCATTAAATACTTATTGCAAGCATTTGCAATTTAAATCACATTTCACAGACTTCTTTCAATTTTAAACTTTTTATCATTTGAGTGATTGCAATCTTGTAAGGTTTCTCGTTTATTTTTTTCAAAAATTCACGAGATACTAAAAACTTTTGGTGTGAACTCAATGCACGTCACAAAATGCACACATAATCTGAATGTGAGATTAGGTAGTTGTAATTCATCGTAAAAGTCGCCTATAGCTTGTGTTTTGTGTTTTGTGTATGCCCATACGCCAGACCAATCACAAGAACATTACTGTAATGCCTACCAATCGTTATAACGTTAGCCATAGTTCCATGATGTCTTGTAGCCTGTCGATGGCGTTATTGTGAGCCCTCATAACCAATCTTCATTCGTAGTTAAACCTAACAATACTAAGGCTAGTTTGTTTCAAATGATATCACAGCACGTAGATAGATTAGCAATGTGTGAGCTTGAATATAGATAGGTAGACGTTGTCGTTGCCAATCTTAATTACTGATTCGATTGACACTTTAAGAAATAAATGAATAAACATTAACTAACAATACAAAATTGTAGGGATACGATAATCCTAGTTACAACGTGTGAAAAATATTAAATTATCATTGATTATTTCTGTTAGGACATAATGATTGTATAAATAATTTGGGTAACACGAAGAGATGAGTAATTATTACTGGATACCTACTCTTAGTTATAAATGGGTTGTTGAAATAATAATAAGTTTTAAATGAGAGTTATTCTGTGTGCTTGTAATATCATGTGTGTTCGTGTGTGTGTGTATGTGTAAGAGTGCAAATTAGGGGGGAAATCTCAGTTAAACTGGGTAAAAAAAGATACATTGTTTTAAGTTCAAAGTGTTATCAATAAAAGTTATCAAATATAAAACACAATTTATGGAAAAATTAACACAAACTTTTGTCTGTCATACGTTTTTGTATGGCATTTTATTAACGCAAGCGTGTTCCATGTGTTAATTAGTTCTTGTCGACAATCTTACGATGGAATCCATCGGCAAGCATTAGACACTCGACGACTCTTTCAAATTGTATAACTTGTTCAAACGATATCTTACCTAGCAGAAAACTGTCCATTATCAATTTAAAATGCTACTAGAGGTATGTTTAATCAAAAGTTTGGCTAATACGCCTGGTAAATTAGACAATGCGCTCAATAAAAAGTTAAAATGAAACACGCACGAGTACTGGTTTTATTTTTTTTAGACATTTTCTGTATTTTGTCATTCCCAATATGTGTTGTGAATGGATGGAAACTGTCCTCTATGCATTTGTTAATTGCCTTTACTACCTTCTAAAAGAACTCGATGAGTTCTTCAGACAACTCGTAGCTTTCTTCGTATTAATTACGTAGGTCAAGTTCAGATGTTTCCTGTCAAGTTTTAAATCTTTGTGCAAACAGCTGGAACTTTGTGGTCTCAAGGCTAAACAGGTCAAACTAGGTTAAAGCATTTTTTACTTCCTTGCTTTGACAGCTAACATTATGTTGCGGTTTCAAAAAATATTTGGTAGAGCAAAGTGTAGCGTAATCGGAATGATACACGTGGGAGCGTTACCAGGTAGGATGTTCTGCTAAATGAATGCACTCTGTCAATAAATCCGATGTCCCCAATGCTTGGGGTTGAGGAAATATTTTCAATTGATTGATTGACCATTTATTGTAATTTTAGCACCTTGTGTAAAGCAATTGTATTACCTTGTGTTGGTAAGCTTAAGGTAAGCATTCACAAAGCTTACATAATCTCTTGATATTGCGGACTTGAAGAAATTGGTGTAGGGCATCAAATATTTAAAAGAAAATTAACTTCTGGCCATGCTTGCCAATACCAAAAATTGTAATCACAATATGTTTAAATTTCTAGGTACTCCAAACTTCACAGAATCAGTTGAAAAATTGATTGATAATGCATGCAGAGATAGTGAAATTTACAACTCATGCAATATAGTAAGTCAAAGTAAAGATTAGCTCATGCTCCAATTTTATTAGAAGCTTAAGCATTTTCCAGCCGCATTCAAGCATAAAACCAAATAAAACTTAGGAAAGTCGTTGGCACCTCTTTTAAGTGGAAATTAACAAATTGGTTGTCCAAACATTGTTGCAGGATGGAGTTATTTTGGAAAACATGCACGACATTCCGTACGTTCAGTCGCGAGACATGGGTCCTGAAACAGTATCGGTCATGACCAGAGTTTGTTCAGAAGTTCGCAGCATTTTAAAGAAGGAAATACCATGTGGTGTCCAGGTACCTACAATAGAACTAAGAGAAAAACACTCAATATTTGAAAGTAGAGTTGATACATTAACATAACCACTTCTTTTATATTGAATTAAGTAGTAAAGATTTTACCGTAGGCTGGATTTTATCAACGTATGCTTATTTTACACAATTTTTTTTTCAATCTTTAATTAAATATTCATTTTTCAGATTTAAGAAACCAAACTTTTTGTTCAACTACCTCTATGAACGTACTAGCATCATTGCAAATTTCACCAATCTCCCTACATTATTACTCGTGTAATTAATTTTTCAATTTCACTTCCTCATAGACAAAAATTCGTAGTGCTATAAGAGCCAATGTTAATTTTTCTCAACAAGGAAATATTTAATAACTTTTTGGTATTTATAAGTTAGGAAGAGTTTATCATCATACTGTCAACATCAAAGTTGATCGATTCAAAAACATTGTGTTCAATTCACTTGAATGACAACAGTTCGATGCAGATGCTAAATAATAAGATGCGATAGATCCTGGCAGGTGCCAACAATGAAGCGATGGCTGTGGCACTTGCTTCGGGGCTGCAGTTTATTCGAGCGGAGGGCTACGTTTTTGCGCACGTGGCTGACGAGGGGTTCACAAACGCTTGTGCCGGCCCGTTGATGCGATATCGAAACAACATCGGAGCCAGCCATTTGCTCGTATTCGCAGATATCAAGAAGAAACACAGGTATCGGCAATCGCTAATAACGCTACGTGTCGAACTACAGCAGAAAACAATCAGATCGTAAAAAAAGAATAACCCAATTAGTAATTGACTGTAAAGTATTAAAATACTATAAATATAATATTGTGAAAAGGATGCCAAGAAGCTGGATATTTGTTGTCGTGAAGGTGCCTTCGTCCATGCTAGAAAATATATGAGTGCTTTTTGAGCTACTATCAAGGGAAGGTGCATGGAAGAGTAGTGCAAGAATAGTTTCACCCTTTCATCCAATACCAAGGCAAAAATCAGTCACATCTCCAATAATCATAAAAGAAACAAGGCTAAACTTTAAAATGATCAAAAAGTTAATTTTCTTCTCCAGAAAGTTGCACTCCCTCTTTTTTCTACACCACACCAACTAAACATTGTTGATACCAGATACCGAGGCATGCAATGTAAAATTAACAACGATTTAGTTCAACTGACGAGTTTAATCTTGACATAGCAGCATTTAGCAGCTACGATGGTTCCAACTATTGAACTGTTTCCAGTGCTCACTCTATCACCGAGGACGTAAGTCTCGTGGAGACGGCCAAGGCAGCGGAATTCTTCCAAGCTGACGGAGTCATAATCACCGGCACGGCTACAGGGGAACCCGCGGATATCAGGGATTTCAAAGGTGACTAAGGCACAATAGTTTGCCAAGGTGTTAAAGGTGCTAAATGTTCCTTGTATAATATATATCTACAAATGCGATTGCATCTGTTGAACCATTGTAGCAAGCATTTTGTAAGCGAAAAGTTTCTTTGGATTGCTTATTAAAACTGCACAAATGAATAGCTTCATAGAGATGGACAAGCACAAGCCAAATAAAGTGAAATGGAATAAAAAGAGAGGACACAACTTGCCAGGAACTAAGCATTACATTGCACACTTGAAGTTTGAATTTTTTGGAGCGGGTCTTTCTCACTGTAAAGAGAGTTTAAACTGCCCAGTGTGCTACGCTAAGCCACCGATATCTTGAGTTTCCTATAAGTTGTGGTTTCCCTCTTTCTTTTCCCTTTTCGCCCTAAAAAAAAGACGTTGAGGCAATCGAGGAATCTTGGTTCAAGGGAAAAAAAGACACATTTCAGTTAACCTTTTTATTCTTGGCTGTTTTATTTTTCAGAAGTAAAAAAATATGCAAGTGGCCCTGTGTTGGTAGGATCTGGAGTGACATTGGAAAACATTGACGACTATTTGGCATCGGACGCCGTCATAGTTGGAACACATTTCAAAAGAGACGGCAGGTAACGTCACGCAGACCTACTGAGATTATTCTTAATCCTATCATAACATGAATAGACCCTAGATTTAGATTTATAATAACTTATATTTGTACGGAACTTTAGTAGCACGGAAGTTCAGATTTTGATTATATTTTCGTTGTACAGGTGGCAAAACGAGGTAGACAAAGATCGAGTCTTGAGATTCATGGACAAACTCAACGATCTACGAAGTAAAGCGTGACATATTTATATTACTATATACATTCTCTAAAAATTACACCAAGATGAAATATATCTATAAAAACCTTAAGTATCAAATATGAAATGGTTATTTGCTACATCAAACTGTCTTCAATCTTAAAACAATTCAAGTTAAAATAATATCTTTACATTAAGTACAAGCTTTGAGCGACATTCCGTCAAACGGAGAGATCGAACAAAAACAAAACAAGTGAGAATCGTTGGCACGTATCGTACAAGCGCTGACCATCGCGTAATATCTCTGAGATTACGTTGCGTCCATCGAATCGTTGGAATTATTTCGCAACAAGTGCTTAGAAACGGACCGACCGAAATCGGTAAGGAACGACTTGATCTTGTCGAAGTGGAACGGATGCCAAAACCCTTGCTCCGGACTAGAGGCATTGCCGGCGGCCTGCTGCAGACCCCGGCCCTCGAGGTCTGCAAGACTGAGACTCGTCTGACACTCGATGAGATCGAACGCTAAGTTGGTCTGACCAGACTTTTGACTCGCAACGTACGTCCCCGTTCCGCGATCCATCGCTTCAGTCGGACCCGCTGGGTCCTGGAACTTTGCCGGCGGAGGGAGAATGTTGCCGGCTTTACGCAGAGAACTCCGTAACGGGTACAAACTGTCTCTTGGTTCGCCCGGCAAAGCTCGGCCCGATCCGGCCGCTGCGGGTTTGTTGAAACACGTCAACTTGATCTTCTTCCACGGACTCTTGCCGGCGATCTGGAGCTTTTTAAACTTGGAAGAACACTTTTTGTACGAGGTGGCGTCTGTTTCGTCGCACTGGTAGATGTCGTCCAGCTCTTTGCGAAGACGCTTTCGCTTGCGGTTTGCTCGGCTCGTGAAGTCGTCCAGCTTCAAGCTGTTCAAGAACTCCGGTGGTCGCATTGGCCTTCGAGAACTGCTGTCCTTGCGCAGTGTCTGTCGACATTCGTGGAACTGGGAATCGAAACCAAGAAAGTCGTCAACTGCATACAAAATATTTTCCTATCCTAAGCACCCTAAGGTTTTGAACAACCTGAATTCTATCTATATACATTATACACAAACACACAACTGCATGTACCTAGTCTTTAGCAAAGACCATATGTAGGGTCTTTAGCACCGAAACAAACGTCTCCATCAATTATTATGATGGATATAATTATTACTACTATGGATATTAGATGGAATGGATGAAAACTACCCATGAATACTTATGATATTTAACAATTATATACTTTTGTGTACCGGTACCAGTACGTGTTCGTAATCTTTGTAATGTATAAAAAAATTGGCTTCTGAGCTACCAAATAAACATTATTATTATTATTATCACAAGGTTAGGTCAATTAATGCGACTTAAATGAAACTTAATTCTGGTCATCTTGGATTCTAATTTTTACAGAGTTTAGTGGGCTTAGTCATCAACGGTCTGCCAATGCTACTCATCTAGAATCAAAGGATGTACCACTGGCTTTGTAAACATAGCAATGGGCATGCCATGGACGCTTGTCTGTACAGTAGAATAGAGAAGGTTCCAGCTCTAAAGATACCCTTTTATCACTGGGGTTTCCGCTAATATTTAGTCCCGAGAGAGCATTCACCTGCTTGAGCGCATCTTTGAGTGCTTTGACCCACTTCTCGCCCTCCTCGCTGGTAGCCGAGTAGAGAATCAGGGTCTCGTTGTGGCAGCTTAGCTTGAACATATCCTTGCAAAGGATCTCATCCACCTGGCAGTCTTTTAGCGGCAAGATGCAGCAACAACGCAGAGAGTTGGCCTCAGCAGTGTTGGGTCGAAGCATCTTGCAGTACATCAACATGTCGCTGAAGAGCAGGAAGTAGCGCTGGTGGGCCTTCCGACCTTGAGGGGAGACCTGCGCAGAGAGAACGGATCTTAGGTAACGAGTCGGTCTTGGGACTGTGCCTTCTCATTGACTCGAAAGTGATTGCAAATACCTTCATGAGCATTCCCTCTTTAATGAGCTTGCGGCCGGGCTTGACTATCTTCGGTTTTGAACGAAAGAGACTTCTCTGCAAGTTTATCATCTTTTGCATGTTTTCTTGATCTTGCATGAGCCGATTTATGTGCTCAGCAGCTTTTTCTACTTCTTGTAGCGACTCTGAAAGAACATTAGCCATGTATTAGGATGAAATCTTATTTAAATTGCAAACGCTTGCAATGCGCGGGGTATTTTATTATTAACACTATAACCGTCTCAAAAATTTATGCCTAAACGGGGTTCGAGTCCACGTTTGGGCATCAATATTTGAGACGGTTATAACTTGTTGTTAATAATAAAATTAGCCATGTCTTATTGGGAGTCCAGCATAACAGAATTGCCTGAAAATGATCAATTAATGAAATGAACATTTGATTTAAGTTTAGGATTGGCAAATACTGACCTTGCAGTACTAGATAATCTTTGTGCGTTCCAGGAGTGTGCGACAAAACCTCACGCAAGAGCAGCCTGTAGCGAGGGACACGTTGGATTGGAGTAATCAACAGTGAAAGCAGCTTTGTCCCAACTTCTGGCCGGCTTTCCTGGCCTGCTATGAAGTTGTTCAGCTCTATATTTGATTTTACTGTGTCCTAGCTAGATAAGAAAATTGATGATTAAGATCCTTATTCAAAAATAAATCATTTGTAAATTTACAAAAGAAAAAGCAGCCAGAAATGTTCCTACCTCAAGGACCATAAGTATTTGTTTGTAGTCATATGCATACACGGAATATAACTTGAAGAAAGGTGCGAGCTTCAAAAACGCAGATGCAATATTTTCTGGATTTTCTTTAAGTTCTCTGAGCAGTTCACCATTAACATTGTATATAGTTTCAATGTTCCCAAAAAGAGATGTGTACGTAGCATGGTTCACAAGCTTCCTTTCTTTCAAGGGTTTCATGAAGTGCTGTAAAATTTAACGTGGTTCGTCCAGTGCGTTAATTAATTTAATATTCGCAAGGCATGCCATAAAATAACATTAAAAATTCAGTGTATATAATTGATCCTTCTTACAGTCATGATTAGCTCCAGTTGATGAAGATAGCTTACTTCTGAAGTCAAAATCTCTTGCACAGCTTTAATGCGTAGCGTATTCCGCCGTTCGTCAACACAATTCTGGTTAACATCATCCAAGGCAGACAACACTACGACCGTAGAA
The DNA here is from genome assembly GCA_947568835.1 of Protonemura montana. NCBI lineage: Eukaryota > Metazoa > Arthropoda > Insecta > Plecoptera > Nemouridae > Protonemura > Protonemura montana. The sequence goes on along the minus strand of OX387606.1, from coordinate 23,651,054 downwards.
AAAGCATTGTAAAACTGTGCTAAACTGCCGCGCATGTGACCTCCAAGCATTAGACCAAGCATTTGATGATGATGCCATATTAGACATCAGTGGGAACTAAGAAATACATTTCCTATTGGGTCAGGGCGGACATTAAGGTGCCCGGTACACGATTGGCACCCACTGCTCGAGATTACCCTCGGCATACGATCAAGAAACCATAACAAACAGCCACCTGTCAAATAGCCGCCATTCCACACAGTATGATCCGACCAAAAACGCAACAAACCATCGAATTCACACAAAAACTACATCCAAAAAAGACGTCGTTCCAAATGTCTCCAGACACATATCGACTCGAAATTGCACAAGGAATGCAACAATACCAAGGAAAATGCGATCCAACAAGGATTAACCGTGCGGCGGTATACCACATTATTACCGGTATTACAAAGCATTGTAAATAACATGATACGTAGTTGGTTATCATTTAAAAAATTCTCCATTGAAACTAATATTATTTCAAATATTTCAAATTTACCTTTCATTCTAGTTCGTGTTGTCAAAATGTTTCGCTCATGAATGACATTTCGAAGTTCCGCACTCAGAGTTAACTGAATTTGCGGAGTGTTACACACGGAATTCATCTTTCTGTTTTCTCAAGTTATATAAAAACTAAGTTAAAAATAGCTATACTTTAATTCATGAATCTAATTCACAAATAGACGCTTCACATTTTAATTTTAGCTTCCCTAGCGACCATATTGGATTTTTACCTAACCGCCTACTTTGAAACAGCATTGCCAACTTTATGGACCAGTCATATCGGGGATTAGGGACAAAAAATATTGCCCTTGAATTGTTTCCAATAGTTCCTTCCCGAAATATTATAATCGCTCTTATTTAATAGAAAAAGTACCTAATGTGCGCAGGACATCTTCAGCATAAGATAAGATTCATATCATTCAGCCATGAGTTTGTTTTCAATTTGCACGACTGAATCTGCTCGACGCGTTGTAGCTACGCATGCATCATTGATGTTATGCCAATAAGATTCAAGGCTATTTGTTAAAACTTGATTTGCGAATGATTTGTGTGCCTAGAGATTAAATAGCTCTAGCCAGTAGCGTGCACGTGCTGGCCACCTACGTCCATCACAATCTAAACGGTCAACACGACTTCCATGACGCAAAATAGAGCAAAGGAGGCAGCCGTGGGCAGTGAACTAGGAGCTGTCCATGACAGTCCCAGCAATTTATTGATTGCTGATTTGATTATTATAAATTATATTATCTTATATATTATTATATTATTATATTTATTTATTGGGTTTAATTGTTTTGACAACGGGCCTAGCGGGACTAAATGGCGTCGGTGAATGAGTGGGTGATGATGGATAATGGTGAGCCTAGCCTAGAAGAGAGGAGGCGAAATTCAGTATAGGCACGTAGCCTACTCGCTTTACAGCGAGCATCAAGCTCAACGGCTTAAAGAACCTTCCAAAGAAGAACAACTCGAACTACAGGATACCTCCACAGACAAACCCATGCCGTCAAGAGGTTGATCAGCAAGGCGAGTGAAGTTGTACTATGGAATTACAGAGGGTATCTTTACTTTCATCCTTCCAGCTTGAACTGGTATTGGATGGTCACCAATTCAATACCTGACTCAGCGCAGTGTTGCTTAACTTTCATCCCTCCAACCTCTCTCCCAAACAGAACTGGTCGTGTGTATGATGGTCACCTATCCAATACCTGACCCAGCGCAGTGTTGCTTAACTTTCATCCCTCCAACCTCTCTCCCGAACAGAACTGGTCGTGTGTATGATGGTCACCTATCCAATACCCGACCCAGCGCAGTGTTGCTTAACTTTCATCTCTCCAGCCTCTCTCACGAACAGAACTGGTCATGTGTATGATGGTCACCCATCCAATACCTGACCCAGCGCAGTGTTGCTTAACTTTCATCCCTCCAGCCTCTCTCCCGAACAGAACTGGTCATGTGTATGATGGTCACTCATCCAATACCTGACCCAGCGCAGTGTTGCTTAACTTTCATCCCTCCAGCCTCTCTCCCGAACAGAACTGGTCATGTGTATGGCTCCAAGGAGACGTCAACCGACGACAATCTACAAATAACAATAGAGGGGGCTTGCATTGAAACCCACCAATCAGCCAACTTCCTAGGTGTGATCATAGACCAAAGACTTGACTGGGAAATGCACATTTCAAAGACCTGCCTAAAGGTAGCATCTAGCTGTTACTTAATAAGGAAACTAATGCTTACCTGTAACCTAGAGACGGCCAAACTTGTATACTTTGCTCAAATACAATCGCGCTTAAGCTATGGTATAATATTGTGGGGCTGGACACCACATGCCAAAAGACTATTTATATTACAGAAGAAATCTGTAAGGATACTTGGGAAAGCAAGCAAAGACCCATGTGCCGAGGTGTACTATAAAGACTCATGCTCAACTCTCTTTAAAAAATTCTGTATTTTAACCTTACCTAGTTTGTATATATACTCAGCCATTATGTATGTAATTTTAAATAGCCATTTAGTGACTGCGAACGCAGATGTCCACCAGCACTACACCAGAGGCTACGAGCAAATGTATGTAAAGAAAAATAAATTAAAAAAATCTGACAAATGCCCTATGCATGCCGGAGCTCTATTATATAACAAACTGCCAGCCAATATTAAAATCAAAAAGGGAGACAATTTTAAGAAAATGCTAAAACAATATCTCTTAAATGAATGTTTTTATAAAATAGATGATTTTTTACATAAGTAGACAACACACTGCAACGATGGTTTGCACTATAGTGTATGAGTCACATTTCTATTGTACTTTTATTTTAGTTTTAAAGGATTGACTGTCTTCATAATATGTACAATGTTCCTGCTGACAATAAACAAATTATTATTATTATTATTATTATTATTATTATGGTCACCCATCCAATACCTGACCCAGCGCAGTGTTGCTTAACTTTCATCCCTCCAACCTCTCTCCCGAACAGAACTGGTCATGTGTATGATGGTCACCTATCCAATACCTAACTCAGCGCAGTGTTGCTTAACATCGGTGATCTCACGAGAACCGGTGTTTTCAACACGATAAATTGTTCGGTTGCTGGGTCATGTAAATCGGCCATTGCACGGAAATGAACAAACAAAAATAAACATTGTAGGTGGCATTCCCAGAAGAGAAAAAAATCTTAGGCTACATTTCAACGAGATAATATCATAACTCCCTTGGTCACGAAGAGCACGCTTCCTGCGTGTAGCGCTTGGACCCCGACACTACAGAGAGTGGCACACTTGAGAGGCGAGCAACCCGTTTTGGGTGACCTAGAGGTGCACGCCGACGTCGAGGACGGCGCCAACCAACGCCTGACACTGATTCGGGCGGCGCGATGCACACGCTATGTGGACCAAATGATCGACCGCATCCTATATAAGAGCATACGCGGCGCGGGCGATGACCAGCAGTCCACCACGAAGACATGAGCGTAGGGGTAAGCGACAACAACAATTGTAACCACGTCGTTAGTCAAGATAATTCAGTGAACTTGTTTTAAATTCGTGTCTTGTGCTCGGTTTCAGGCGATGGACTCTTTGGTGGTGCGCGTCCTTTTGGTGTTATGCTTGAGCGCCGGTTTGGCGTCGGCGCGGGCCAAACCTCCTTCGCAGCATACCGGCATCCTGCTCTCGCCACAGAAATACAACGAGGCGGTCCATGGGTCCAGCAAGAACGTATTCTTGTCCAAATCAAACGCGTCCAGGTAAACATGGAGGGCGAGGCAATTATTCATCGAGCTGGGTGGGATGTTAGTGGGTAATTAAACCTGTAACCGCTCTTTCAGTTGAACAAGCTGAAGCACAAAGCGAGCAGTCAAATAAATCAGTAAATACCTAATCAGTAATTTCAGTAGGATACCTTAAAATCATCCAAGACTTAATTGCATTTATTCATGAGGTTTCGAGCCAGTGAAATGAGTTCTGGTGTCGTCAATTCATCCTGGAACCCGTTACCTTTGCAGCAGCGATGCCGAAATGGACCTCTACGTGTACCTCCCCGAAGAGAACCGCGTCGTGGTCATCAAGGTCGGCCACGCCATGGAGCCCGTCGCGACGCCGGCAGCCGAGGCCGCGTCGCTCTTCATGAAGCTCACGCCAAATTTGAAGAACCTGTTGAACCCTGTTGAAGTGACCAAGTTCCTGACCTCGCTCAGCGGGCTGAACGTTCTGTCACCCGATAGTCTGGCCGCCTACTCGGATGTCGGCAGCAGCAACGACTTCCGCAAGCCGCTCGGGCAGCTGTCCTTGCTGGTCAACGCCCTGAACGATATCAGCCCGTCGAACCCCCAGGTGCTGACCAACATGCTTACTATGATCTCGAGACCCGACGCTGCCAACCCGCTGGCCGACCTGACCAGCTTCTTCAAGGTGATTGGCGTCGTCAACCCTCTGAACCCGGAGCTACTGGTCAAGATCTTCCAAATCCTGAGTCCCACCGTAGCGCCGCTGAAGGAACTCTGGGCGCTGATCAAGAATGAGACACTGAATGAGCTGGAGAGGCCGATCTTCACCAGGCCAGACGTAGTGGACAACGAGACTTCCTCCGAGGACATCCGTCCATACCCGACCATCACCGTCCTTTTCCCCTCACAGTACGCCACTACTGTCGTGACCACGGCACCGCTAGACGAGCCCGTCGTACCAGTGGCGTCGTCGTCCTCTTCGCCACACGTGGACGAGCAACCCCTAGTGACGTCAGAGCCAGTTGAGCTGCAGTCTTCGATAGTTTCGGCGGCGGAAGTCGAGCAAACGGCAACAGAAGCAGTGTCTTCGGCGACGACCGCTGCCGAGCTAGTCCTGCAGCCCTCGTCAACCTCCGAGTTTGTGGAGTCGACGCCCACGGTGGATAGCGCAGTGTCAGAGACATCGACGACGCCATCCACTGACGCGACGACGAGTGCCGAGCTAGTCCTGCAGCCCTCGTTGACCTCCGAATCTGTGGAGTCGACGCCCACGGTGGATAGCGCAGTGTCAGAGACATCGACGACGCCATCCACTGACGCGACGACGCACCGCACCACGATCCCCGTGACGATCGACTACCAGAGCTCGTTCAGCACTGAAATCGCGGCATCGCTGCCCTCCGTGCTGCCCTCGGAGGCGTCCGAGATGACGGAGATCGCGTCCCCAGCTGACCAGGAGTCATCCGAAGCACCTCCAGCCTCTCCGATGGTGTCCGAAGACAATTTTATTCCCACGTCGGCGCCTGATGCGTCGCCGGCCTAGCGGTCGATCGAATACAGGCTGTGACCCATCGAGGGACAAACACGAAGACAGCTCTGGGGCGATGGCCGTTAACCATGCGCATGACCGAACGCGAAGAATAATCTAATGCGGTGATTGGTGACCGTGTTTTTAAAGACACACACGGCGTGTGGGATTCACTCGTTAAAAAGTCGTTACTTATAATCAGCGCGCGTGTTTTCGGCCGCGCGATTTAAAGGAATAAACGTGATATTTATTATTTTCATCTGGTTGTTTATTCGTGACCCATGACCCTGATCGCGATCCTGCTTCCTGGAATTCAGTCTTTGTATAATAAATCCTCGACGCATAATTTGAGCAAATCTTTGGGTAAAATAAAGTGTGTTAGTAGCCTCGAGTGCAAAGCGTATGTTATTTCTTTGACTAAGGGAGAGGGGGCAGAAGGGAAGATAATTATCCATGTTGCTCTCTATTTTTATAAGTGTAGCTCGAGGGTTCGAACTTTAAAGAAGAACACCGACCATCAAATCCAATATTCACCAAGGTAAACACTGCGAGGGAATGACTATCGATGTAATCTCGTATGTTCTGAATTCACGACAGACCTAAGCTTGTGATCACAGTAATTCAAAGCAATTGAGATTTTGATGGCGCACACATCAGCGAGCTTCCAAGTGGTCGTTAACAGGTGACCCAAACCTACCGTGAAACTGCTTCCACAACACGCAGAGAGAAAAACGCGCCTTCCGGCTCAAAGCCACAGCAAGTAGATGACTTGGCCGCTATATAATATCGGGCCTAGCTGTAAGCGGCGGCAGTCAATAGTTTAACGAGCATGAACACCAAGGTGAGTGAGTGGACAGCAGGAAGCTGAGATGGACCGGACAGTGCCAACACTGAACATCTCTTGTTCGCAGGTCGCACGCTGCAAGTGGGTCCTTGTCTTCTTGGTCAGTTTGGTCCTCTTCGTCCCGTCTTCAGATGGACTTGTAGCAGGTCAGCATCCTGCGACCTCAAGGTAAGTCCACAATGGGATACGACAGGATCTGACGTTTCTCCAGGAAATTTATGTGATGCAGACACATTTGTTATGGGGGTTTTGCCAATGCTATTTAGCCGATGAGATTTTGTACGCATAGTAATAAATATGTATACAGTTACAGCTATCTGTGGTTAAAGGTGTGCCTGATGTGACCAAACAGTAAAACGTCCGTTTTTTTATTACCTTGTTACTTTACAAAAAAACTACAGACAAAGATTAACATCAGAGTCTTCGGTTTGCACCTTCTGACATCTTCTGACATCACGCTCCCCGTTTTACAGCGATGCCATCGATCTGCAAGTATACGTTTACCATCCCGGAGTGCGGCGTTTGAGCCTGATCACGGTCGGCTCCGAACAACGCCCCGACGTCGCCGTCGACGTCGACACAAACTCGACGTCGCCGTTCAAGCCGATGGCCGCCTTCATGTGGTTGTCCCCGATGCTCGAGCGTCATCTCAACCCCGTCGAGGTTACGAACCTCTTGGCAGCGCTCCGACAAGACGGTGTTGTCGTCCCTTCACAGGCGCCTTCGACGTGCACGTCCGATACCTGTCTGACGTTTCTACTGAAAACGTCAAGCCGTTCCCGGGAATCCTCTGGCAATCAACGCCCTTCTGGACGTCTTGTCTGATACCCTGGGCAGGAACCCTTTGGAGAAGATCCCTGAGATGGTGCGTTGGGCCGGCTTGCTTGTGGGCCCAGGGAGTCGAGGATCGGCCCGCCCACTTAGCACCTCCACGTTGATGGCTGCTTATAACGAGGTCGAACCCTTGACGGCAACCGTCAGCGGCTTCTGGGCGATGTTGGTCGCGTGTCCGGCGGTTCAGGAGCACCAGTCAGGGGTCAAGGCGCGGGCGGAGGCACTGAGTCGATGTCTTGGGAGGGATTTAGTCACCACTCCGGCAAACAGCGAGACAAACGCGAGCAACAGCGAGGTTCATCTCATTCACTACCTTCTAGCAATGCTGTCCGCGATGTTTCCTTCTTAGAGGCAATTAATTCTAAGAAGTCATCCGAGGTGGTTCAATAGTCGGCAAGAATACTGCTGTTTGGATTTTGAAATGGGCCATCACAGCCGAGTGGTCATATTTAGATTACATTATAGGTCCATGTACAATGGACACACATGAAATAGGCTGACCCAATTGCTGGTGCGAAGGACCCACACATTGTGCCGGAGGACAGGTCTTGTTCGGGTTTAACGTGATTTGCTTGGAATGCATTCTCTCACCGGGTGGACCACTGATCAGATGAAGGAGTGGGAGTATCATTGCAGTACGGTTATTTTTATCTGCAGTCGAGGCCGTGATTTCATCACAAATAACAAACACCGCCATACACGTCGTGTTGCCCGATAACAAAAAAGTGTGTGTAAAAAGCCAGAGCCTTCACCGAGACACGGAGTGGAGCAGAAAATAATTGAACCGTTTATGATTGTTTTTAGACTCATGTCTACTTGTTTTATCCTTAGCGCTAGTTTTAACAAAAAACTATTTGAAATGGGTTTGCTAAGTAAAGGACAACTTAATTTCCCGACGTTTCGTAACATGTACTAGTTACTTCTTCAAGGGTAAGAGCATTTCTGACAATTTTCCGATTGCAAAAAATCGGAAAATGGTCAGGACTGCTCTAACCCTTGAAGAAGTAGCTAGTACATGTTACGAAATGTCGGGAAAATTTAGTTAGAAAATTTACTTAGAAAGATGAACCAAGAATATGAAAACAGAATTATTTCATGCGCACATGTTGACCAAGAACCCATCTGGCACTGGCAACTTTGCTTGCCTCTTCCTGTTCCCATGGTCCTGTTCTGTATTTGAATATTCCTCTGTTTGCCTATAATCCTGTACTTGTCGTTTTCTTGCATAGTCCCTCCCTTCTACGAGGGGTCCCGTGCCAGGTACTAGTTAAAGAAAAATTGTAAACAACATAAATTGAAATCACTTGCAGGGTCCAAAGAAAATTTTACTGGAATCAAATCAGAATTCAGGTTAACTCGGTTCCACAACAGACTTTAATCGCTTCTCTGCTGCTAAGCTCCCCAATGTTGGTGCCTTGTGCAAATCAGCTGGCATGTTAGCAACTTAGTAAAGCTTTTTGTGCCTTCAAAATCAGCTGAGCAGCTTAAAAAAGGACACTCACAGACCATTTTCAATGCTTCACACAAAAAAACACCGCGGAAAAGCAATCGAACCTATTCGTTTAAATTCTAAGTCTTACACCATTTATTACCTTATGTCACAGATCCCATCCAGCCTCGTTTAATAAATAGCAATATTAAGTTAGTAAGCTGCTAAGAGTCTTGTCTGGAAACATGTGAAATAGGCCAAGAAACGCTCTTTGATTTTAGCATAGCATGGTTGGCTTTGCGACGCACATGTCACATTTGCACCTTGTATTTGATTAACACACTTGTAGAAAGAAAACGAAAAATAAATAAAACTGTGCCTGTCATTCGTTCTCATCCGTACTCCAACCTGTCCAATCAATCAATGTGGTTTTCGCGTGCAGTTTTCGTGCACAATCAGGTTGCCTATAGGTCAGCGCCAATTACCGGGCCGGAAGTCGGCCACGAAATTGAAGATCTTGTCAGAAATCAATCTCTGAATGTTACATTTCTTCGTCTGTGATCGATGGTTCCTGTCCGGAAGCTTGCTCGGGGAAAGGAAACTTAACTTGCCTCGTAGCGTCTCTATTGATCGTAGCGTAGCGAGCGAAGCAAAATAATTCACTCTACAATGAAAAATTAAAAAAGCAGTAACTTTTTGAATGTTTGTTTATTTGGGCTGTACCTGCCACACGACTTCTCTGATTTTGACACAATTTCCAAAATACCCTGGCAAGTTCTCAACTCGGACCAGCTTTTTTTTTTCAACTCTGTACTCGTACTGATGGTAAAAAAAAAAGATTCCTGGCTGCTACTTTGTGCAATCAGTCAGCGAGTAAAATTTAACATCGAATTTTGTGGAAAAATTACTACCAAAAACACAGGTTAGCCAAAACCTTGTGCTTGTGCCAGTGCTTGTGCTTGTGCTAGTGCTAGTGCTTGTGCTTGTGCTTGTGCTTGTGCTAGTGCTAGTCCTTGTGCTAGTGCTTGTGCTTGTGCTAGTGCTAGTGCTTGTGCTTGTGCTAGTGCTAGTGCTTGTGCTAGTGCTTGTGCTTGTGCTTGTGCTAGTGCTAGTGCTAGTGCTAGTGCTTGTGCTAGTGCTAGTGCTAGTGCTAGTGCTAGTGCTTGTGCTTGTGCTAGTGCTAGTGCTAGTGCTAGTGCTTGTGCTAGTGCTTGTGCTTGTGCTAGTGCTAGTGCTTGTGCTTGTGCTAGTGCTAGTGCTTGTGCTAGTGCTTGTGCTTGTGCTTGTGCTAGTGCTAGTGCTTGTGCTAGTGCTTGTGCTAGTGCTCGTGCTTGTGCTTGTGCTAGTGCTTGTGCTTGTGCTAGTGCTTGTGCTTGTGCTTGTGCTAGTGCTTGTGCTAGTGTTTGTGCTTGTGCTAGTGCTTGTGCTAGTGCTCGTGCTTGTGCTAGTGCTTGTGCTTGTGCTTGTGCTAGTGTTTGTGTTTGTGCTTGAGCTTATTACTATGTACAATTGTGGGTATAGGCCTGCGACTGTGCTGCTAATCTCGCGCGAATTTCTCCTAAAAACCGGTCGGATGGGAACTTTTTGAAATCAAATGAGCCCAAATTAAGAACGTTTTGTAAACCAGGCCATAGCGTGAACACTTTTTTTTTTGGCAAGCCGACGTTAATTTGCTTAAATGGTCCGATGTTTGCTATAAGACGATGAATGGGCTGTCATATACTGTAGTTGCAGAGAGACTGACGATGGCTTCGAAGGTGAGTCTAGCTAGAACCACCAGCAGCAGCTCTTTCAACGCCAGGAGGTTATATAGGAGGGGTCCAATTAGTGTCAAAAAAAGGATTTAATTTAAACAAGATTACAGAAAAATAAAAGGCTGTCACATCAAACGGCACAAGAGAGACTAAACCGGCGATTGTTTTCCCAGATTTCCGTGTTATTGACCTCGTCGCTTCTGCTCGCGATCGGTGGACCTTCCAGTGCATCTGTTTCTTCAGTGTCTTTTCAAGATGTGCCATCAGGAGCGGCCACTCCACCGCTGGACGGCGGCGCCCTCGAGAGGCTCCAGAAGTACGACTCACCCAGGTGGGTTCTTGGCGCTTTGCGACCCTAACCCGTAGACAAGACAGTTCGACCAACCTTTGCACTTGCATTTTCGCAGAGTTGCCGAGGATAAGCGTCCAGAGCAAGCGCATATCGACGCCGAGCATCCCCTACCGCACATACCGACAGAAGTCGAGTCCGTACCCGACGACGACGCCGCTAGATCGGCGCATCAACCTGACAGAGCTCCGACGCATCCCCCAACAGTCTACCCTCCGGTGAAAGACAGCAAATTGTTCATCGATCCCGCCGTCCTGATCAATCTGACCTCTGTGCTGACCAAGAACTTGGCCCTGGATTCCACCGCCACCGCACTTAACATCACATTTAACATCAACCCGACCAACCTGTCGTTGACAGTGACGCCCTTCACTGGGCCCAATATCTTCAACCCGTTTAACATCCCGATTCCTCTGAGTCCAACAACCATCAACGTGCCGTTCACCAATACAAAGGCGCTGTTGGACATCACAATGCCGTTGTCTGCGGCGTTGGGGTTGGTTAATATCACCGGGCCGGCGGTGGCCGCATTGGCCGCTGCACTAACACCTCTGAGCCCCTTGACTTGGTTGATGGCGGTGCCGCCTCCATCGTTCTTTTTACCAGGTATCCCGGGGATCCCTGGTCTGTTCCCGGGTATTTTCCCGGGTCTTTTTCCGGGTATTTTTCCTGGAGTGCAACATCGCCCGCCGCCGCCGCCGCCGCCGACCTCCACCGTCGTGTCGACCACCACTGTCATTTCTGTCTCTGTGGTATGTACTCGGACGCTGTTTGTTGATAAAACGGTGAGGAGATTTGCTCCATATGGCGACTAAAACACTGTTTTACAGTTGGAAAGGCACTCAGCTCGGGTTTTACCAAACATTTTCCACTATAAGTTGGACTTCTAGCTAACAGAAAGATCTGAATTTCACTGCATGTGATTGGAAGTCGCCATGGCTATTGTTTCTACAAGAACTTCCGCTAGGAGGCGAGATTTTGGTGAAATCGGGCATAAATGCGCGTTGAAAACAGATTGTTTATAAGATTGTTTAAGAAGTTTTGATAGCTGTTGGCTTGAATACTAAAATGATGCTACAATGCTTGAAGCTAGTACCGATTTAACGTTGAATTTTGTTGAAACAAAGCGTATCCTCAAAAGTCAATTGAACAGACCATTTTTAGTTGAACAAAGAATGCAGAATAATACATTAAAACTGCTTTTAGCGATACATTTCTATGGTATTTTAACTCTGGTATAGTTCGTGCCATTAAAGCAAAATAAGGTAATTAGTTCAACCGCTGCTTGGATCTCAAACTAGTAGTTGCACGGTCAAGGTCGCTGAGTTAGAATCGCTGGCTTTGCCCCTGGTACAGGTGTGCCAACTACTGATAGATCAGAGACCAGACGCCGTTGTAGTTTTTGTTAAACCCGTCAGCTGACTGTCACAAAGTTTTGCTAAAAATAATTGCAAATTAGGATAATTGTATTCGAGTTGCTTTGACCATCAAGTTGAGTCATTAGCTGGTAGTTATCTTTGTAAAATAATTGGGTTTATAGGTTTATTCAGAGTCACAGCGGTCATATCAAACGTTTTGCTGAGCAACGGCAACGCGTGGTTATGGCAGTCGCCACCCGATGGCGCTCGAGTGCATACTTTTAAACAAACTTATACAATTCAAATTTTGTACTCGAAACATTATCAAATGTATGTCAATCGTTACGGCAGCAACGAAGATTATCTGAGTGTGCAAATGCTCACAATGGACAAAGTATTTCATATTTAAAAACACTGATAACCTCTCAAAAATTGGTGGCAAACTGTTGCTCGAACCCCGATCTCCACTTGTCGCAGGTTTGTTCACCCTTTGGCAACCACTTTTTTTTTAGCAATTATTAGTGATTTCAATAAAAACATTTCTGACCTCCTCTATCAAAGTCAAAGCCTAGTGGTCAATCGGTTGGTAATACACTCAAGTCCACGCGACGGTGCTGCCCTCTATTTCAGTTGCGTTCAATCGTGACCGAGATGTTGACACGCACGTTCACCATGCCGTCGGTGGTCTACTCGACGGTGGTGATCCCTTCGACGTCAACTTCTACCATCATCGTGCCCCAGTACGAGACGACCAGCGTTCTGGTGACGTTGCAGACAACTTCGACGTTGATCGTACCGGAGTATACGACCGCCGGCAATCACCATCATCATCATCATCAACATCATCAACATCAAGGCCAAGATATGGGGCTGCATTATCACCCATGAGAGCGGCAAGGGGTGATTTGAGATATTATGGGATGGTTTGCTATGTTGAGAAGCTTTTCCTGCGCTGCCATCGGGCTTTCTATAAAGAAACCGATGTTTCTAATGTTTTTCTTTGTTTTTTTGTCGAATCGACATTAGAAGAAACCATTTTTAACGGACAAAAGCAAACTAAAAATCGTATATAACAAAAAATATTTCAAATAGTTTTTGTTAAAACTTGTGCTAAGGATAAATCAAGTAGACATGAGTCTAAAAACCATCATAAAAAATCTAACATACTTGTAAACTCGTAGTTATTTATTTTATAACTTTATTTATGAGCTCGCAACGTTATTTATATATTATTATTATTGTATGATTACAATGAGGCAATATTATTAAAAGTGTCCGTTTAATTACGACTATCGCTTCCCAATTCTTGCCGCGAGACCGACAGACAGTTGCCGATCGTGACAGCGCTCACCGTCCCATCGAACCTAAGGTGCACTCGCCTTGACACTCGGAGAGCGAGTGGGTCCATCGACTCTGCGTTTCGCGACGCAAGCATGTGCGCCATGCCGCACCGCGCATCATCTTGTTACCAGTCATTTTCGTCTGACCAGAGGTTCTCGTATGGGCTGAGGTATAAGAGTAGCAATATTTCAGCACAAGCCAGTCGCCGCTATGATTCGGTTACTGTTATTGGTGGCATCCGGCGCTCTGGCCGTCGCGGTCAACGCAGGTAAGATCGCAAACTCACGAGGGTGTTTTTGTTTTTTTATCCGCCGCAGCGTCACAGCGATCGAATCCACAACTAAACTGACAGCTCGGTATTTTTGACCGTCGTAAAATGTGCGTCAAATTAAGAAAATCTATTTCAACTGGGTTTTGAATGCTAAGTAAAGGGCTACTTAATTTCCCGACGTTTCGTAACATATACTAGTTACTTCTTCAAGGGTAAGAGCAGTCCTGACAATTTTCCGATAACATGAATGGACTGCTGCTCTTAAAACTAGTGCTGAGGATAAATCAAGTAGACTTGAGTCTAAAAACCATCATGTGCATCAAATTCATTTTAAATCGCGCGGCCGACGTTGATAACAGTTGACCCGCTAATTTTCTTGCAGTGCCGTACCAAACGAAAGACATCAGCGTTAAAGAGAACAATGTCAAGATTATCGGAGGCAGCGAGGCCAGCATCAGTGACTACCCATATCAGGTACGGCGTCAAAACATCAACACCGCAGATCTTCCGTCGGAGGGTGACGGATCCAACGCTGATTTTCGCTGTTCCTATTTTTGACAGCTGTCACTACAATCAGATGGCAACCATATTTGCGGGGCGTCAGTGATCAGCGCGTTCTGGGCGCTCTCTGCTAGTCACTGCGTGGCGTACAGTTCCCTGGAGTCCCTCACGTTCCGCGCTGGAAGCTCTAGTAGAACCAGTGGCGGCAGCATCTACCAAGTCGACCGGGCGGTGGCGCATCCTAAGTCGAACGTGCTCTCACCTGACTTTGATCTCGCCCTACTAAAGGTTAGCCAATGAGGGGTGACGACATGTGGGAGTGGGTGGGCATAGAAGGGAGGAGGGGAAATCTGGTTTCAATTATTTTAGCTTTTAATTATTTTTGATTTGTGGTGTTTAACGACGCACTGTTTTGACATCTGGTCATGCGGCACTGGTCTGATGGCGTCGGTGAATGAGTGGATGATGATGAACCTAACCTAGCCTAGAAGGGAGGAGGGAAAACCCGGTGCCGGCACGTAGCCTACTCCTGTCGAAGACCAAGGGGACCACCGGCTTAACGTCCCTTCCGAAGGACGGTACAACGCGAACAACAGGATTCCTCCACAAATCCATGCTGTTGAGAGGTTGATAAGCAAGGCGAGTGAAGTTGCTGTACTAACTTTTATAAATATTGGAAAAGCTTACAAAGGGGCGGTGATTTAATCGAATTTTCGCGTTTTTTGTTAACTACCCGTTGTTGAATACGCATAGCAGTGGAATAGGAAACAACAAAAACTATTTCAACTGGGTTTTGAATGCTAAGTGAAGAACAACTAAATTTCCCAACTTTTCGTAACTTGTACCAGTTAATTCTTCAAGGGTTGGAGCAGTCCTTATTTGATTTTATTCGAATTTAATAGACTGCCCTAACCCTTGATAAAGTAACAGGTTAAAGTTAAAAAACGTTGGGAAATTTAGTTGTTCTTCACTTAGCATTCAAAACCCAGTTGAAATAGTTTTTATTAAAACTAGTGCTAAGATTACATCAAGTAGACATGAGTATAAAAACAATAAAGGAAACAATTTAAATTTAAAAAAATTTAAAAAATTTAAATGTTTACCGTTATTATCGGTGTGCAGTGAAAACGTCAAATGGATTTTTTTCCGAAAATTGACAGTTAATGTTTACGCTAGTAATTTTACGAGCCCTGGATGGAGGTCAGTTTCTTCTGGACCACAAAGATGCGGTCATCCTACTTAATACGCCACGGCAAGATGACTGGCTTGTCAATAGAACATTGTGAAACGACTTGGTCGACCACGTACAAGGAACCCGTTCCGTTCGAAAATTCACCACCCAGAATATTATACCAAAATTATTAGCAACGTGAGTTGCGCTGCGATTTAGAAGATGAACGACAATTTTTCGTGGCATTCCTCTGAACATGTTTTACTGAAGAACGTTTCGTTTTCTCTGCAGGTTAAGACACCGTTTGTTTTCGGTCGCGGGATACAGCCGGTGAAACTGCCCGAACAAGACGAATCTGTGATCACTGACGACCCGGCCACCATCACGGGCTGGGGTCTACTCACGGTAAGACCATGATGCTCCCGAAGAACGGACTGACGTGATATATCCTTGGTAAACGTGGTCTTGGAGGTGTTGGACTGGCTGCAGAAATCAAGTCACAGACCGAAAGATGTTTGTGGGAAAAATTAAGGACTACCTCAATGTTGTGAAGACGTTAAAAAGTTACAAAGCAGACGCCGTAGATAACCTGGAGTGAGCATAGGATCCAGCCAGCTGATCTCAAATTACCTGGATAGAGCATAGGATCCAGCAAGCTGATCTCAAATAACCTGGATAGAGCATAGGATCCAGCCAGCTGATCTCAAATAACCTGGATAGAGCATAGGATCCAGCCAGCTGATCTCAAATAACCTAGATAGAGCATAGGATCCAGCAAGCTGATCTCAAATTACCTGGATAGAGCAAAGAATCCAGCTAGCTGATCACAAATAACCTGGATAGAGCATAGGATCCAGCCAGTTGATCTCAAATAACCTGGATAGAGCATAGGATCCAGACAGCTGATATCAAATAACCTGGATAGAGCATAAGATCCAGCCAGCTGATCTCAAATAACCTGGATAGAGCATAGGATCCATCCAGGTGATCTCAAATAACCTGGATAGAGCATAGGATTCAGCCAGCTGATCTCAAATAACCTGGATAGAGCATAGGATCCATCCAGGTGATCTCAAATAACTTGGATAGAGCATAGGATCCAACCAGCTGATCTCAAATAACCTGGATAGAGCATAGGATCCAGCCAGCTGATCTCAAATAGCCGGGATAGAGCATAGGATCCAGCCAGCTGATCTCAAATAACCTGGATAGAGCATAGGATCCAGCCAGCTGATCTCAAATAACCTGGATAGAACATAGGATCCAGCCAGCTGATCTCAAATAACCTGGATAGAGCATAGGATCTAGCCAGCTGATCTCAAACAACCTGGATATAGCATAGGATCCAGCCAGCTGATGCCAGCTGATGTCAAGTTTTTTAAACACGTATTCAACCAATTTTGCCCATTGAGGCTGTGAAAACTATGAAAATCACGAAAGCTACTGATGAAAACAC
This sequence comes from Protonemura montana, assembly GCA_947568835.1. Classification (NCBI taxonomy): domain Eukaryota; kingdom Metazoa; phylum Arthropoda; class Insecta; order Plecoptera; family Nemouridae; genus Protonemura; species Protonemura montana. Next base: position 23,634,469 of record OX387606.1, on the reverse strand, counting down.
TTAAAATATTTCCGTATCATTGAAGGAACTCAAAATTGGGGACTCCCAAGATGGCGGCCTTGACTTCAAAGTCTCTCCTAGGTTATTGAAGATCATTGGTTTCTTACATATGAGTAATTTTAAAGAATTGTTTACTTTTTTCTCTGAATCTCAATGTTGAAGCGGAACTGCTTGTATTATTAAGGTTTGTTGCTCCCAACAGCAGTGGTCTGGTGTATTCGAAGAGCTTTACCCACGAACCATGCTGCACTGGTTTGCACTTTACGAAAGATTATCCTAAAGCATGGCGATTAGCAGACCAGTTTCTTCGCTAACCGCCCAATACAACCGACCGCACCATCTCGGTATCTGTCTCATTGCACTTGCCCCAGCGACTCTAACAAAATGGCCGATCCAGTCACGGTGTTGATGACGTTGCAGGAGCGCGGTGCACACGCCACGGTGCTGCAGGTGGTGAACGTGCCAGTGGTCTCGTGGTTCAAATGCAAGGAGGTCTACGGGGAAGACGTTATCACTCTACGCATGCTCTGCGCTGGACTCACCCAAGGCGGCAAGGACGCCTGTCAGGTGAGTAGACTATAGGCGGGCAAGCGATTGTGCAGTGGTGTTTAACGACGCACTGTTTTGACGACAGGATATGTGGCACTGGTCTACTGGCGTCGGTAGGTGAGAGGGCGATGATGAGGATGATGATGATTCGAAGGGAGGAGGGGAAAACAGTGCCTACTCCTGGCGAATGGGATAATTGGTTTAACGTCCCTTTCGAAGGACAGTACAATAGGTTTTCTCTTGATGAATTTGTTGCTTAAGTTTCATCCCTCTAACCTCTATCCCGAACAGAACTGGTTATGTGTATGATGGTCACCCATCCAATACCTGACCCAGCGCAGTGTTGCTTAACTTTCATCCCTCCAACCTCTCTCCCGAACAGAACTGGTCATGTGTATGATGGTCACCCATCCAATACCTGACACAGCGCAGTGTTGCTTAACTTACATCCCTCCAACCTCTCTCCCGAACGGAACTGGCCATGTGTATGATGATATCATACGGTATCCAATACCTGACCCAGCGCAGTGTTGCTTAACTTTCATCCCTCCAACCTCTCTCCCGAACAGAACTGGTCATGTGTATGATGGTCACCCATCCAATACCTGAACCAGCGCAGTGTTGCTTAACTTCGGTGATCTCACGAGGACCGGTGATTCCAACACGCCAAACCGTTCGGTGGTCACCCATCCAATACCTGACATAGCGCAGTGTTGCTTAACTTCGATGATCTCACGAGGACCGGTGTTTCCAACACGACAAACCGTTCGGGAATACGCGACGGTCGTGAAGAGGCGCCTGCCCTGGGACTTCTGAGGTTCCAGGAATTAATCACTTCCTCCCTAAAATATGGTTTCCATGCTCAACAATGCATCCCAATTCACAATGGATGAACGATAGAACGACCACTTTGATTGAAGATGTCCCTAAGGTTTGAGAAATTTGGTTGTAGAAGCTTCCTTTAAGATATCCTGGAGGTCACAGTGAAACTCTGCTACAAGGACACTGAAGATTAGTTTAATCCCTCCCTATGTAAGATTTTTCCTGGAGTTGATGTGAATCAGAGTTTTACAAAAATCTTTCCAGACGTACTTTGTCCCAAACTCAGAATCTTGCCAATTAGGCTCCCCCCTGATGGTCGATGTCTTGACGGTTTCAGGACGACTCTGGTGGCGCTATGGTGGTGGAGAACAAACTGGTCGGCGTCGTGTCCTGGGGCGAAGGATGCGGTCGTCCTGACAGACCAGGAGTCTTCTCAAGAGTTGCCAACATGCGAAACTGGATCCGAGACGCATCGGGCATTTAACCGCAGAAAAGGAAAAACCTTGTCGAATATTGTTATTTATTTATTGCCAGTTTAAACGACTTCATGTAATTGCGTCCAGCTTCCAATTATTTCTCAAAATCATGTTTCTGTTGTCATAAAATAAAACTAGTTATTTTCCGAAACTTGTTCGAATTATTTTCCTCGCAGAATGCTAAAAGTGCACCTGCTGTCAATTAGTTTTTTTAAAGCATGCATCTTTAGGAAGATTTAATTCGAGATAATTCCTAAATTAAAGCCAAAAATATCTCGTTCACTCTTCGTGGGAAATGAACTGACCACAAAGCGAAAGGCTGCCGGCAAGACTTGTCACCCTCGGGTGTTTGAACTTTGAACTTTGAACTTTGCACGACTGGTGGGCTACTGACAATTTCAACCGAAGGTAATGCTATTCCAATAAGATGAAACGTCACGTTACGTACAGTTGCATGTATTTTTTCAACTCAATGGCCATAAACAAACGGGTCAGCTGCCAAAAAAAAAACAAAAAAAAAACAAAAAAAACAGGTTAAGCAATAAATGAGACAACAGCAGTGGGCTGAAGCAACGGTACCAGAAACGCACACATATTCTCCTCAGTAATATAATTGTGGCAACGGCACTATCTTGGCGACCGTCTGTTTCAACGCCCTCAACTCTTTGACCAGCGTCTGGGTTTTGTTCCTGTCTTTGGGCTGCTTGAGTTTCTCGGTGAGTTCTTCGGGAACGTCCAAGTAGCGTTGAAAATGCGCTTGCTGCGTCTGCAGATCCCGAACAATGTTCTCCGCCTCCAACACGTCCTCCAGCTCGGCGCCCTCTGAACGCGTCAGCACCAACTGGATCTGTTGTATCTCCTGCAACGGCGCTCTGACCAGTCGAACAAATTCCTGCGACCGATGGGGCGTCGTAAGGGCTGAGCCCAATTTCTGCAGCATTTCGGCAACCTCCGTTGTCAGCGTTTGCACCTTATTGTTCAGGAAGTCGAGCTTGTCGGTGTCGTTCATGACCACCCCGCCGGGGAGAGGCTCGGGATAGGAAGGCCCCGAGTTAGACAGCTCCGGGCCCTCCACGGAGGGCTTCACGAGCAAGGGCTTGCCGTTGGCCTCGATGGGCGTTACAGGAGGGTCTGTCACCGGCTTCGCCCTGACGCCATCTGCAACGGGGGCTTCCTGCGACGTCACGCTTCCACCCTCCATGGCTCGGATGGCGTCATTAATGACGTCGACGGAGTTTTGAATGATGCACGAAGACACCGTCAGCGTTTGGGCGGCGTGCTTGAGCTGGTCTACGAGGGCGGAATTTGCGTCGATGGTCTCCTTCTTGGTTGCATCCTGTCGAGGTGGGTCTGTCTTCCCCGGCGATCGTCCTATGAGGAAGGTCGCTCGATCTAACAGACTCTGGGCTTTGTGCATGACGGCGTCGGTCAGCGGGTCGACGCGTGGCGTCGCGCGAGCAGAGCGCAGCGACGCGCCTGCGCTGCACATGTGGAACAGCCTGGAACGTGTCGGATGTGACGTCAGAATCAAACACGGTGGACTTTGGGCGCACGGATGTGCACTTAATTAGTTCCTTCCACTAAAACATGTGATACAAATTGTTTATGAACAGTTGGTCTGATTGATTTTCAAATGTGCATCACGGCAGGCTAGACACTTGCATTTGAATGCAGTTTACATTACGAAACAACTCTTTCAGAGGCGTTTAACTCAGTTAATGTCAAACTTCATGATGTCGTTTAGCTATCACAACGGTACACAAATAATTGCAAGGAAATCCTTGAAATTAACATCGTCTCCATTTTTTTTTTAGCATCTGCCAGTCCTTCGGTTTGTGGAATGCCATTCGACAAAATGTGCGCGTCAGATTTTCCGCTAATTGTTGGGCCAATAATAATTGGACGCGCGTTTGTGACTTACTTCCGGTCGTACAGGGCACCGCACTGATGCTCCGTCTTTAGTGAAGGCGCTTGACCGAAGATGACACCCACCTGTATACCGGTCACCACGAGCACGAACACCTGAGGACAAACGGCACCACAGCGATTAGCAATTTTCGACCGGTGAATCCAATTTGATGTATTGCATAAAAATTGATGAAAAAAAACGTGGCTCTGCTGGTTTTTTTTTACTCTATTCCAGATGCCATTTAATGAATTATTACTGTAAAAAAAATAATTCATTCATTTGCTCGCCGAAACCGACACCCAAGTAGCAGGTGGTGGCTGTATCGGTTGTAATTAACTATGATGTAATTATTGTTTTTATCCCTAATTGATTTGATGTGTGAAAGTTTAATCTAATTTTCTTACCGTACGGTGATCCATGCTGATCAAGACTGGGCCGCTCTTGCGAATTGCAATACATTTTCAGGCAGCTCGTTTTATACGAGCTTGTATACTGCGGGGGAAAAAAAGCCACCGAAAGTCCGTAATTTAATTCAAGTTTGGGGTCAATCCATAAAGCTACACATAAAGTGTCTATAGTAACATCAAGTTGATTCTATAATGCTTCTAATATTCTAGCTTGACTGGTGCCACAGAACGATCAATCGTGATCCGTTTGTGTACCGTTTGGATTTCCCAGATGGTCTCCGTGCGCTCGCCTGGCTTCAGATTGAGGTATAATAAATCTCTTGGTCCAGCGACTTGTTTCGACCGAAATCTCAGCTCTTGCAGAGAACAGGTTCGGGTCCGTGTGAAGATGCCACGGCACTCGGAGTGCACGACGAGGATTCCGAACAGAAACAATGCTCAGACTCGTTCGGCAAGGATAAAAAAAGTACGGGGAAATGGCCAGGTCATTGATCGGTAGATTGTAAAGAGGCTGGCTACCAGCAATTCGTGTAATACAGGAATTTCGCCGAAACTATGATAAACTTCCGCTGCAGGGCCGAGGTAGGACGTTTATTCGGACAAAAACCTGTTAGTTAGGTGAAAGATCAAAACAGGAATTTCGAGTAAAAATTTAATTCAGCTCAAATTTAACAAGAAAAAAAAAACAAGTAATATAAATAATAGCGCAAGTCTCAACTGCAGTTATGATTGCGACAACCGAGGGCGAATAACGATGAAAATGTTTAAAATTATTATTAGACAATCTTATCATTCGTAGCGTCGATTGGCACAAAAACAGAAAGAATACTCCAAAGCAAGACGAGGCAGTCAGAGCTCGTTAGACATTAACTTTGATTGAAATCGGTCGCCTCCACGCTAGCCGACCATCTACAACTGAAGAAGAGATCTCATCTGTCGGTCGGCGTCCCAGCACTTTGTCTAGTGGTTTCTCGCAGGCTTCAAACTTTTCTTTGCGCTCGGCGTTTGACCCGGCTTTAGCTGCTGCAAGCTCGCCTGCAACCTCTGCAACTGTTCTGTCAGCTCAGTCGCATCCCCCGGCGGGGTGGCCTGCGACGGCATTACCTCAGGACTGTTCAGCACCTTCATCAACTCGAGCTGCTGCTTCTTCAAGTCCCGTTCAAGCTTGAGACTCTGCGGATACGTGAACTGTGTCAGCTCCTTCGTCAAATCCTTGGGGTGGTTCAGCAGCTTCTGCAGCTGCTTTATCTCCTCTAGCGGCTGCTGAATGTCGTCGTAGTGGTAGTACGAGCGTAGTTGTCCCGTCTGCAAGTCGGTTCGCAACTTGAGAATCAGAAGCCGAATCTGCTCTACCAGCTTCTCTATCCTCTGCACCAGCATTGGCAGCCGGTTGTCCGACGACGACGGCGTATGGGGCGCTTCCGGTTCGGGCTTCGGGGGCCTGGGTGGTCTGGGAGGCCTGGTAGGTCTGGAACCGGGGGGTCGTGAAGGCCTGGGTGGCTTCCCGGGACCAGCCTGCACGGTGACACCCAAAACCACCTGACTCGCACTCAACTGGGTCATCACAGACCCATGATTGGGCAGCTCCAGCACAACGTAAGGGCGACTCGTCTGTGTCGGTACTGGAAGGTGCGCGTCCGCCAGGGGGCGGCTCGTTGACGTCACCGTCGCGGCGGAGGGACACACGGTCTTCACGCGTTTCGGACAGTTGGTGATCTTCGGGTCAGCACAGCGCGTGCGCGTGATGACCGAACAGAGTGCGCTGTCGTGCGCCGCTGTGGCCGCGACGGGGACGAGGGTTGGCGACGCAGGCGCCGGCAGAGGAGGGTGAGCCGCGGTCAGCTTGGATGACGACGTGATCGAGGTCTTTGTCGGGGATGGTTTGATGGAGAAGGAAAGCGTGGTTGTTGACTTTGTCGGTGATGTGGACGGGTCGAATAGGAGGGATGGCAGGGATGCAGACGAGGGTTTGAATGTCGAAGTTGACATGGCAGCTGTAAAAATGTCGATTAATACCAGAGGCTCTGGAGGTGGCGGGGATTCGATGAACGATGTGGATATGAAGGAATGTGAAGGCTTGGAGGTAGATGAAGGCTTCAAGGTAGATGAAGGCTTCAAGGTAGATGAAGGCTTCAAGGTAGATGAAGGTAGGAAAGAAGATGAAGGTAGGAAAGAAGATGAAGGTTTGATTGACGATGAAAGCGCTGTAGCTGTAAAAATGTCAACTAAGATCGAAGGCTCTGGAGGTGACAAAGTCTCGATTGACGACAGAGGATCGAAGAACGTCAAAGTGGCCGCCGTGACCGTCGGACCACAGACCTCGTGCCGGATGTACGGACAGTTCGTGGTCATCCCGTGCGGACAGATGAACTCCGTGGAGATGCTGCACTGGGTGGCGATGGAGGATGCCGACGTGGCGGTGGCAGAGGTCGAGCACACCGAATGCTGGATGTACGGGCAGCTGGTCGTCAAGCCGTACATGCACACGAACTGGGTAGACACGGAGCAGTGCGTTGACGGCCGCGTGGGGGAGATTACGCTCGGAGGGTCATAGGCGGTACCGCCGGCCGGGCATATAGTTGTCGTTCTCTCGGGACAGTTGGTCGTCATTGTGTCCGGACATCTGGTCTGCGTCGTCACGTGGCACCCTCCGACCGTCGGGGAGGCGGCCACGTCTTGGGGGGGCGTCGAACACACGGTCTTCGTCTGCACGGGACAGCCGGTCGTCTGGGTGTCTGGACATCTTGTCTTGGTGGTCACCAAACACTGCCCGGTCGCCGTTGGCACCGAGAAGTCAATGTTGCCTGGAGGCTTCGTGGTCGGCACGGCCACCACGAAGTCGGCTTGGCTCGAGGCGCACACGGTGCGTGTACGCACGGGACAGTTCGCCGTCTGTGTGTCCGGGCATCTCGTCTGCAACGTCACCGAACAGGCACCGAGAGTCGAACTCGGTACGACGGGGTCTGCGGCAGAGCATACCGTGCGCGTGTGCACGGGACAGTTCGCCGTCTGTGTGTCCGGGCAACGGGTAGACGTCGTCACTGTGCAGCCGGCGCTCAGAGTGGGAACGACCGCCGTCGCGACGCTCTCGCCGGCGCCGTCGCAGATGGTCTTGGTTCTGAGTGGGCAGTTGGTAGTCATGGTATCGGGACACCTTGTTTGGGTGGTAACCCTGCACTGTGTGCCTTGCATCTCGGGCATCGATGGTTCAATGAGGACAGAAGAGGCCAACTTCGTTGGTACTTGAAAGGTCGTGGTGGCGCTCAGGAGGGCGTTTGTCGGGCAGATTGTCTTGATCATGAATGGGCAGTTAGTTGTCATGGTATCGGGGCATCTCGTCTGGGTGCTCAGCCAACACTGCGAGGTGGCAGCGTCGGCAAGCGTCGGCTTCAGAGCGGTCGGCGTCGCGACGACGACCGGCGTCGGCGTCGGAGTCGACGTCGACGCGCTGGGCTTCGAGCAAATTGTCGAGACTTGGACGGGGCAGTTGGTTGTCATGGTGTCCGGACAACGCGTCTGTGACGTGACCTTGCAGCCAGCGGCGAGGTCGGCCGTCGGGTGCACTGACGCCAACGCCGACGCCGACGTCGACGCTGACACCGACGCCCACGCTGACGCCGACGACGGCGCCAACCCTGGGCAAACGGTCCGCGTCCGCACCGGACAGTTGGTCGTCATGGTATCCGGACAGCGCGTCTGTGTCGTCACCGAGCAGTACGGCTTCGCCGTCGCCGTCGCGACGGTGCTCAGCGTCGCCGTCGCGACGGTGCTCGGCGTCGCGTCGTCTAACGCCGTCGTGCACACGTAGTAGGTGACTGTGACAGGTGGCGACTTCGGCGGTGGGGCGCGGTAGTTCGGCGGTGCACTCATGTCACACGCGTCGTCGTCGTCGATCAGGAAGGAGGCGTCATTCATGACGCGCACCGCGTTCTTCAGGAGGTACGACGTCGCAACGGAGAACGCCGAGCCATGTTCTTCGACGTACGCTCTCAGGCGATCGCGCGTGCGCTTTAGCAGACACTTGATTCGCTCCTCAGATCGGTTCATCGTCCAATGAGGTCGACTGGCGATCGCTTTGACGCCGCTGTCGTCGTCCACTTCGTCGTCGTCATCGTAGTCGTCTGGGAGGCGGCGGTCGTGCAGAGCGATCTTCAGGTACGTGGAGTAAGCGAGTTCGTCGAGGTGTTCGCCGACCACGCCGACGTCGGCGGCTCCATCCGATGGCTGCGACTCGATGCTGAAATGGAACAAGCCATGAGGAGAGGTTGGCGATGAGCGTGCAGTAATAGCGAAGAGGAGGAACTCTTTCTGCATTGCCTAATCGGTTACTTGTGAGGATCAAGTGATAATGTATCGGAGCTGTACCATCGGCTACCTTTAGAAATCTAAATCTAAATTGTTTCATTGCTACCTCTTTGTTACCGGGTTTTACTTGCAGAAAGCCCAATGAGATTTGTAGGCAACGAAGATGCCACATCCTGTGCTGGTTGCATTGTTTAGTTCCACAACAATAGGGCGATCACAAACACACCAATTGTGCGTGGATTCGCAGACATAAGCATTTTTTAAAATTTTAAAATTTATTATTATCAACACTATAACCGTCTCAAAAATTGATGCCCAAACGCGGACTCGAACCTCGATCTCCACCTATCGGGGGTGTTGCTCTAACCCATTGAGCTACTTGGACACTGGCTTTTTGAGACGATTTTAGTGTATTTGATGAGAATGACGGATCTCCAAGGAATACTTTTTGACTAAAAATAAAAAAAACATTGAGGGTTTATTTTGTTTCACGGGCTCAAATGTCAACTAGGTAAACAAACGGCAAACGTTGCTGGCACCTGAATTGACAGCTGTCATCAAACCACGAGGCCATCGTACCTGTGTTCGACTCCTCCCCCTCGCGCCTGCACAAGGCTCGGCCGAATGTAGACTATGTGCGGCATGGCGTCGCGACGCCCGGCGTCGGCTGCCACGGATGTCGCCAGCAGCACGAGCAGCGCAAGTGACTGGAACCAATCAGGGGACGGCGACGCCGAGTTACGTCAAGCCGTGGGACACATTCTTCACCATCGTATAGTAAACTGATAGGTAGCTCCGAGGTCCGGCCAGGAGTAACAGTAATAGCGCCAAACTAGGCGCTGGCTGTCATAAATGCGACCAATGACAGGCGGTGAGAGCTCTACAAGGACTTGGACCTCTTGACAGCTACCACCAGACACGGCTTGCTCCTCAGGGGATGAAAGATTATATCATGTTATTATGAAAAGATACAGCAGAACATGTAGGAGCTGTCAACTCACAACCAGAGCAGTAGAGAGATTGCTCGGGTGAAACCGAGGGAGAGGAAGTCATTAGATTTGACCTGCCAACGTTTTTCGGCACGGATTTTTCAGTTACAACAATGAAGAGCCCCGCGCGATAAACGCAACAAAAACACGAGCAATAAAAGAAATTGATCGCCGAGTCAAAACGCGCAGGAGCGAGAGGCCGTCGCCGCACGAGGCAAAGAGGAAGAGAGAGATGCCGCTAGGTCAGCACCTACTGGACGGTGGTGACCCCAGCGCGATGAGCACCAAGTGAGATTTTGAACACTAAACACTTTGTGCACTGTTTTGTTGATTTGCACGCCCCTCTGAAACACTTTTCCTCGCCCCGGTCGACCCCTCCTGGTTGTCAGCTCGCAGCCGCGAACCTGCAATGTAACCGCAGGTGAAGCGGACCTGAATCTGGTAGCTATCTTACCAGGAAATGGTCCATGATGGGCCAGCGGCAGCTGCGTGGACCGACTGCCAGCATGGATCTTCACGTGTAGTATATATAGCGTTACAAGTTAAACCATGGCACGGCTACACTCGACGAGCGATGCTTGCGAATCTGTTGGACGAGTTGAACGCGTCGGTAAGTCGCGGTCTGAGCGCTGTGAGCTCATCGCGGCCACGGAGGGCACTGCAACGCGCTAAGAGTCCCTGCCCATTCCCAGTCTTCATTTGAAAATAGCCCACTCTTCACTTGCACTGTCCTCTACAACTCCCTAGTAATAGAAACAACTCCCCAACCACGTCCTCATTTAACCACACCCTAAAAACCTACCTTGTGGATAACCCATTCTGCACCTTACGTGAATACCTCGAATCCTAACCCACTCCTCTCCTCTCCCTCCCCTCCCTTTCACAAACCATGATGGTAAATAATGTGATCTCTGTAAATATTGTATATTGTAATTGTAGTTGTTGTTGTATATTGTATATTGTAACCATTTCTAGTTTAGTAAATTGATATTGCAGAGAAGCTAATTATTATTATTATTATTTGTGGTGTTTAACGACGCACTGTTTTTACAACTGGCCCTGCGGCACTGGTCTAATGGCGTCGGTGAATGAGTGGATGATGATGAGGATGATGATGAACCTAACCTAGCCTAGAAGAGAGGAGGGGAAACCCGGTGCCGGCACGTAGCCTACTCCTGTCGAAAAGCACCAAGGGGACCACCGGCTTCACGTCCCTTCCGAAGGACGGTACAACTCGAACAGCAGGATTCCTCCACAAATCCATGCTGTCGAGAGGTTGATAAGCAAGGCGAATGAAGTTGCTGTACTAACTTCCATCCCTCCAACCTCTCTCCCGAACAGAACTGGTCATGTGTATAATGGTCACCCATTCAATACCTGACTCAGCGCAGTGTTGCTTAACTTCGGTGATCTAACGAGAACCGGTGTTTCCAACATGCCAAACCGTTCGGTACAGAGATGCTAAACCAGAGGTCGGGTTCACAAATATTTGCGTGGGCGGGAGCTGGCGCTGGTCATAGAAATGTTCACAAGGAAAAGAGACATAATAACACCTCATTTATTGGCAGAATAGCGATCAACATTCACCTAATCTCCACGAATGATAATATTTTAAAATATTAAACACACAAATAAATATGACAATAAAATACGACCGATGCACAAGCAGCAAATTAAACAGCCGAAAAATCTGTATTTATATACAAATACGTAACAAGTAATCTAATTAAAGTGATTGATGCCGGGATTGAGGTCAGTGCCAGGTTAGAGCGACGTGTGCCAGAAGAAGGTAGACCGAAATAACACAAATACTGACGATCATCAACGGGAACCCAACTCTGGAACAAGCGAAACAAACGCCGCGTTAAACGGCGTTCCATCGAAGTCGGTCTGGTAAACAAAACAGTCACACGTCTTCAGAAAAACTATTTCAACTGGGTTTTGAATGCTAAGTAAAGGGCTACTAAATTTCCCGACGTTTCGCAACATATACTAGTTACTTCTTCAGATGTTTGAGCAGTCCTGACAATTTTCCGATAACAAAAGAACCACATAAAATTATAACAATTACCTTATAGTTCAAGCTTCCTAAATGCATAATTGTTTATAGTTTTCGTAATAGTTTTTAAGTTATTGACCCTGATTATTTCATTTAGATGCATTTAGGAAGCTTGAACTTGGTAATTGTTATAATTTTGTGTGGTTCTTTTGTTATCGGAAAATTGTCAGGACTGCTCTAACCCTTGATAAAGTAACAGGTACAAGTTACGAAACGTTGGGAAATTTAGTTGTCCTTTACTTAGCATTCAAAACCCAGTTCAAATAGTTTTTGTTAAAACTATTGCTAAGTTTAAATCAAGTAGACATGAGTCTAAAAACCATCAGCAGGAAAAGGTCTTACTTGAAGAACTCTATGAAGGTGACTTTATATCCGTGTTGCTCGGCGACTCCGGTACCCACAACGTTCGCAGACGAGCCAATGAGGGTGCCATTGCCTGTAAATTACAGAATCAGGAACAAGTCACTCCCACGTCGATCTCCCACACAAAATGTATTCTCATGGATCAACTTTGTAAATAGCAGCATCCCGTGGACGGAACTGGTTTTCCAACAAAAAAAATCCGAGATTCGCCGTCCAGTTTCGACAGTTTTGTGCGGAAATAAGGTATTATTACCGCCTATTATTATTATTATTATTATTATTTGTGGTGTTTAACGACGCACTGTTTTGACAACTGGCCCTGCGGCACTGGTCTAATGGCGTCGGTGAATGAGTGGATGTTGATGAGGATGAGGATGATGATGAACCTAACCTAGCCTAGAAGGGAGGAGGGGAAACCCGGGGTCGACACGTAGCCTACTTCTGTCGAAGACCAAGGGGACCACCGGCTTCACGTCCCTTCCGAAGGACGGTACAACGCGAACAACAGGATTCCTCCACAAATCCATGCTGTCGAGAGGTTGATAAGCAAGGCGAATGAATTTGCTGTACTAACTTTCATTCCTCCAACCTCTCTCCCGAACAGAACTGGTCATGTGTATGATAATCACCCATCCAATACCTGACCCAGCGCAGTGTTGCTTAACTTTCATCCCTCCAACCTCTCTCCCGAATAGAAATGGTCATGTGTATAATGGTCACCCATTCAATAGCTGACTCAGCGCAGTGTTGCTTAACTTTCATCCCACCAACCTCTCTCCCGAATAGAAATGGTCATGTGTATAATGGTCACCCATTCAATACCTGACTCAGCGCAGTGTTGCTTAACTTCGGTGATCTAACGAGAACCGGTGTTTCCAACACGACAAACCGTTCGGTTATTTAAATATATTACCTCCTAGGCATGCGCCGAAGGCGAGCGCCCAAACCAGCGGCTGCAACGGTAAGCCCAACTCGGGCTTTTTGGCAAGCGTCGTGACAATGCGGATCATCATTGTGGTCAGGGGGATGTTGTCGATGAAAGCCGAGGCGATGGCAGACACCCAGAGAATCAGCATCAGCGAGACGGCAAGACGGTTGCTCTCATTAACCGACATGATGATCGCCTCCGTCTGGGCACCGATCCACGTGATCAGCCCGAGACGCGACAGGCACTGCAACAAGGAGAGGCGATTGGTCATCGACTTGGATTGCAGTCGCGTTGTGGTACGGTGCTGAACGAGGCACGTGCTGGAGGCCCAACGGCCACTAGGAGAGCTGCTTAAGTGCTTGGCGACCGTGTCACGTCAAGGAAGATAAATTATTAAAAATCTTTTGATAGTGTTGACCTAATTTCCGGCACCAATGCCTAATACGGGACAGTAATTTTTTTGTAGGGCCATAACTAAAATAAAATGCAAGTACCCGCTGAGTGGGCTGAAGTCTATGGCTTGTTTAGCAACTTCTCAACATCATGGATTTGTATAGGAATCCTGTCATTTGGTTGCACCTTCCTTCGGAGGGTCCATCGAGCCAGTGACCCCTGGGACTATTAAACAAGATAAGGTTGCGTGCAAACCGGATTCACCCACTTTTCTGAAAGCTATCAGCACCAAGGACGCACTGACCGACAAAGTCAAACAAACTTGGGTCGCAGTTGCACCCTCGTTACCTCCATCAGCACGAAGAGTGCGGCGAAGAACAGCAGTGTGGTCCACTCGACGCGACCCAAGACGCCCTCCATGTCCTCGTTGTCGGCGATGAGCAGCAAGAAGATGGCACCGAGCAACGCCGTCCAGCCCAGAGACAGGTGAACGCCGGGCACGGAGTGCAGGAAGAAGAATAGGATGACGAACGACATCGTCAGGCCCGACTTCCAGAGCAGGCTCTTGTTCCTGATTGGGTACTGCGGACAAAGGGTGTCACTATTATTATTATTTGTGGTGTTTAACGACGCACTGTTTTGACAACTGGCCCTGCGGCACTGGTCTAATGGCGTCGGTGAATGAGTGGATGATGATGAGGATGATGATGAACCTAACCTAGCCTACAAGGGAGGAGGGGAAACCCGGTGCCAGCACGTAGCCTACTCCTGTCGAAGACTAAGGGGACCACCGGTTTAACGTCCCTTCCGAAGGACGGTACAACGCGAACAGCAGGATTCCTCCACAAATCCATGCTGTCGAGAGCTTGATAAGCAAGGCGAATGAAGTTGCTGTACTAAATTTCATCCCTCTGACCTCTCTCCCGAACAGAACTGGTCATGTGTATGATGGCCACCCATTCAATATCTGACACAGCGCAGTGTTGCTTAACTTCGGTGATCTAATGAGAACCGGTGTTTTCAACACACCAAACCGTTCGGTGAAAATGGCACAGGAACGATTGCTCGAAACTGCGTTTTTAAACGCGCCTTGCAGATGAAACTGGGTTTGGTCCTAGCAGAGAAAATATCGTGTTTTGGTAGCTATGACCAAGCTAGAGCACCATCGGCTCTGCGAAACGCTCGTGCGTTTGGCTATGATTTCCCCACCGAATACGTTTTTGGGCTTATCGTTCAGACTACTAAAGGTTGCGTAGACCTCACAAATACCTTCGCCTGCATTTCCTCGAGGTTGGCCTTGAAACTGTTGGCGGTAATGCTACTTGAGCGAATCTTCTGCCGCAGCTCAGACGTCAGTCTGCGCTCCTTCTTGAGTAGCGTCTCCCGGACGACCACCTCGTTCTTGGTGTACGAAGACATGGCCGACGCTGTCCTCTGCCAGATGGCGATCTCATGGCGAAGTTCTGCGGGCGAACGGAGCACGTTGACGTCCAGACATCGGGGTTGGCACCAATGGGTAATTTACAAAGAAACGCTTTCCATTCTAGTTCAATGCCAAGTGAAGGAATACTGAGACTTTATATCAAAGGTCTAAGACCAAGACAGAGGGCGTTTTACCCTGCACATCCCGAGGCTCTTTCTTGTTCGGGTCCGTGATGTGCCGATAATGCACGTAACGCAGCTGCAGGAAGGCGATGACGCCCACCATGAAGACACCGATGCCCATGTGGAGGGTGAAAGTCCCGAAGTCGACCCCCTAGAGAAGGCAATGCGTTAGTCGGCGACTTGGCTGCGTTAGCGATCTGGGATCCGCAGAGTGAGAGGCTTACCGATTTGATGATGTCGGGATTGGATGCGATGATCGCGTTCGGGGGGTCGCCGACGGGTGTCAGGGCCCCGCCGATATTCGAGTACACGATCATAGAGATCAAGATCGGCACCGGGTCCAGGTTGAGCACCTCGCAAAGTCTGCAATACACGGGCACGGTTGGTAAGACACGTTCGGGACCGAACCTAAAACAGATCGGTAGATGACCTCGGTGCTCACCTGATGGTGACCGGCGTCATCAGCAGGACGGTGGTGACGTTGTCCAGGACGGACGATAAGGAGGCCGTGAAGATGCACAACGTGAAGATCAACGGCCAGACGCGGCCTCCTGTCATCTGCAGGCAGAAGACGATCAAGGATGGCCGTGGATCTTTGAGAAAACAAAGTGTAAGACTTGTGGCGACTCACTTTGTACGCGACTACGGCGAGGTAGTCGAAGACGCCAGTTTCCGAGAGGATGGCGACGAGGATCATCATCGAGAACAGCAGCAACAGCGTCTCAATGTCGATCCAGGAAATAAGTTCCGGCATCGATGGACGCTGCAGAGTCGGAAAGCGCGGGAACGAAATGAGAGTTGGTTTTATTAGGTCCATTTGTAGCAATTACTTCAACTCCGAGTTGAATTTCTACGTATAAGAGCACTAGTATAAGAAATACACACATTTCACTGCATGTATAGGAAGTCGCTATGGTAATTGTGTGAACTCTATGTCAAAATCTGCGCAAGGTGAGAGACCGGGCTGAAGTTGCACGGGCTTGTTTTGTTATTGTTATTATTTGTGGTGTTTAACGACGCTCTGTTTTGACATCTGGCCCTGCGGCACTGGTCTGATGGCGTCGGTGAATGAGTGATGATGAGTGAATGAGGATGATGATGAACCTAACCTAGCCTAAGGAAGCCTAAGGAAGGAGGGAAAACCCAGTGCCGGTACGTAGTCTACTCCTATCGCAGAGCACCAAGGGGACCACCGGCTTAACGTCCCTTCCGAAGGACGGTACAACGTGAACAACAGGATTCCTTCACAAATCCATGCTGTCGAGAGGTTGATAAGCAAGGCGAATGAAGTTGCTGTACTAACTTTCATCCCTCCAACCTCTCTCCCGAACAGAACTGGTCATTTATATGATGGCCACCCATCCAAAACCCGACTCAGCGCAGTGTTGCTTAACTTCGGTGATCATTACGAGAAACGGTGATTCCAACACGGTAAACCGTTCGGTGGGGTTGTTTTAACAACGGATAGACCTGCCCATAAGTAGCACTAGCAGTCAGTCCCTAGGCAAAGATGCAGGTTAAAAATTTCGGCTAATTCCAGAAAATAATAAAAGTTTCCCAAAATGGGTGTGGTTTCAACCCCCGAAACTTTGGCGCACTTTCCCGACCCAAGATAGCATGCAGACGGGACCCATGACGAGCTGCGTTCACACAAAGCGAGTCACCTCGTGAAAGGTGGCCAATATGGCGACCGACATGGTGGACGCGAACATGGCTGCCAGAGTGCGATGCACCAGCTCGAAGATGATCAGGAAGTACATGCCGACCAGCACGAGGGCGGCGTACATCAGTCCGTTGCTTGGATCGATCGGGTAGATGTCGGTGCTCATGGCGATGGCCAGGGTGCGGTTCAGAGTTGCAAACATCTGGATGCGCAGGAGGAACCGGGACAGCGGCCTGCCAAGAGGAAAGCTCGGGGTTAAAGTTGGCCGGGGAATCTATAGTGGACATCTTGAGAGAGATACCTTGCAATACGATTGTTAAAACGGCAGCGCAGGGCAAATCAGGATTGGAGTCGGCAAAACATACTCATGAACTGTGTTTTATTATTAACAACACTATAACCGTCTCAAAAATTGATGCCCAAACGCGGACTCGAACCCCGATCTCAACAACGGATCTAACGTCAAATTGGAGTTATTCGAGTTTGACAGGTTGTGACGTGATATAGCGTCACTATAATCAGAGTGACTGTGAG
Organism: Protonemura montana; assembly: GCA_947568835.1. Lineage (NCBI taxonomy): Eukaryota > Metazoa > Arthropoda > Insecta > Plecoptera > Nemouridae > Protonemura > Protonemura montana. The sequence continues at coordinate 23,617,467 of OX387606.1, read as the reverse complement.
TATTCACAGCCTCATGGTTCTACTCCTTGGAGAACTGTCATTCTCATCAAATACACTAAAATCATCTCAAAAATCCAGTGTCCAAGTAGCTCAATGGTTCAGAGCAACACCCGCGACAGGTGGAGATCGGGGTTCGAGTCCGCGTTTGGCATCAATTTTTGAGACTGTTATAGTGTTGTTAATAATAAAATACACCGCGCATTGCAAGCGTTTGCAATTTAAATAAGATTTCATCCTTATATGAACTGTGTTGATTTAAACCAATTTGTTTGGTATTTGTATAGCAGTATTTAGCAAATTGGGAGAATATTGTGTGTAGGCCTAAGACAACATTACCATGTAGTGTTTGAGTAGATGTTGAAGATGTGTTGCTTCCTCACTTGCGGCGTCGAATCGATCACCTCGTCCAGAGTCAGAGGCACCGACCATGCATCGCTGATATTCTGCGAATCGAAGAGGAACGTTTTAGCAGTAAGTCACGACACAAATCGGCCAAATGTCTGCAGCGTTGAGTGTAGGTTCTAGGTAGAGAAAAAACGTCAATGTTACAGTCTCTGCGTGAAAAATGGCCGCCAAATGACTACCTTACCGACAAAAATGCAGAGTACCGGAACATCACGTTAAGTGGAGCCACTGTCGTCTGAATTTTAATTTCGATATTTCTCGTAGGTTAACTCGCTTTTGAGACTTTTCATGCTCAAACAATCTCCATCAATGTTTACCTCAACGATTATTAATTATTAATTAATTATTATTAACGATATTAAAAAGCGAGTAACCTACGATAAATATCGAAATTAAATTTCATACGACAGTGGCTCCACTTAACGTGATGTTCCGGTACTCTGCATTTTTGTCGATAAGGTAGTCATATGGTGGTCATCTTTTACGCAGAGACTGTAAAATTGACGTTGTTTCTCTACCTATAACCTACACTCAACGTCTGCATGCATCACGCTAATCGCCCACCGTTGTGGAGATCACCCCCGGCTCCCGGACGGCCGTCGGGAAGTTTGGAATGAAGAGGCTGGTCGTTGAAACTTCGATCAACTCGATCCAGAGGGTCACGTGCTTGGTGGACGGTGTTGCCTTCACGAACGGAGGCAGGAAGGAGCCGTCGAGAGTCACGAGTAGCAAGTTTTTAGCTGGCAACTCCGTAATCCAAAAGCCTGGGGAACTCAAGTTAAGGACAACGATACCCAGAAACAAACACAAAAAAGATAGCATTTTATTAATATTTTAGTGTTTAGCGACGCACTCTTTTGACATCTGGCCATGCGGCACTGGTCTAATGGCGTCGGTGAATGAATGGATGATGATGATGATGAGGATGATGATGAACCTAATCTAGCCTAGAAGGGAGGAGGGGAAACCCGGTGCCGGCACGTAGCCTACTCCTGTTGAAGAGCTCCAAGGGGACCACCGGCTTAACGTCCCTTCCGAAGGACGGTACAACAAGAACAACAGGATTCCTCCACAAATCCATGCTGTCGAGAGGTTGATAAGCAAGGCTAGTGAAGTTACTGTACTAACTTTCAGCCCTCAAACCTCTCTCCCGAACAGAACTGGTCATGTGTATGAAGGCCACCCATCCAATACCTGACTCAGCGCAGTGTTGCTTAACTTTCATCCCTCCAACCTCTCTCCCGAACAGAACTGGTCATGTGTATGATGGTCACCCATCCAATACCTGACTCAGCGCAGTGCTGCTTAACTTTCATCCCTCCAACCTCTCTCCCGAACAGAACTGGTCATGTGTATGATGGTCACCCATCCAATACCTGACCCAGCGTAGTGATGCTTAACTTTCATTTCTCCAACCTCTCTCCCGAACAGAACTGGTCATGTGTATGATGGTCACCCATCCAATACTTGACACAGCGCAGTGTTGCTTAACTTCGGTGATCTCACGAGAACCGGTGTTTCCAACACGACAAACCGTTCGGTTAACAATGAAGAGTACTCTAGATTGTGACACGTCAACTTAATAAATGTTCACCAAGGATACTCTTCGTTCTGTGCTCCGGTATAGCAATTAGATGCACTACCGTTTCCGCAATCGGCTGCGTCATCAAAATAACCTGCGAATCAATAAAGACATTAGCTCCGTGGTTGCCATCATCTCTCGCCGACGAGCCCATGACTCTCACTTGCCGTGAATAACAGCCACACGGCCGACAGCGCCAGGACGGTCACAATACGGATCCACGACGTAGCCGTCGACGCCAGTTTCTCGGAGTTGCTGACGTCCTCGTCATAACCCGACTCGTCGTTCTCGATCGGGCACGGGCTCACCGATACCGAGCCTCTCCTTGACGTTCTGGCGCTGCCGGCGGAGGCGAACGACTTTGCTGGAGAGTGAAGTCCCAGTTCGGGCCACAGGTGATTCACGTCGCGGATGATGGGCGTTTGTGGCCGTGATCTTGTTTGGAGACGGCTGAACATTGCAGACATTCCGATGTCAGTGCAGATAACAGCAGGCGGTCGGTATGGATATTAAATTACATAAATTGTGAGGTTGATAAAATGCTAACATGTAATGAATCAGGTCCTTGCCGTTACCGTTATCGGAACTGTGCTAAAAGTAAGTGAGTGGTGGATTGAGAGGTACGTACCTGACGTTTGGCCGGAGTTCACCAGCCCCTGCCGAGGCTGGATGGATCATGTTGGGTGAGCGTGCCAATGGAGAAATCACTGCGAATTAACCCGAATGCATCATCGTTTCGTACCACATTTGCACACAATATCACGGCGTAGTCAGACTTTCAAACGGATGAAAAGCTCTCTTAAAAATGTGTCCTCGAATGTCACTTCTCAAATTTTAAAATATCAGATTGCAGACTAGCTAGTATCGGCGTGTCTCTACGCCCCGCACTGGTTATCTGATCGACGCAGTTGTTTTTCTCCTAAAAGCTGATGAATTAAGGAACTTAAGTGACTCTTATGGTTCAGGGAAATGTACTCGTCCATCGAACGGTTGCCCCGGAAAGCAACGCGCATACCCAATGGAATTCGTAATCGACGCGTGCTGGGGATTCCACGTCGCTCCCGTCAGCCCCTGTCAGCTAACAAAACCAATGCGTTCGATCACGACATTGTCCCTGATTGATGCGGTGTCACTGCCATAGGCCTGCTGTCAACAACACGCATGGAAATATCGCGTGTCCTGGGGGCATGGCCCTACACTTTTGAGGCAAACTATTTGGACGGAAACGGTGAAAACGGAGACCAAATCAATGCATTTTTACTCACCTAAAGACAATCGTTTCACATTTTTCGTCGCACTCATTCTCTCGCTGATTTTCCTCGACACGGTTTTATTCTGAGAGAGCCCCAAGTAGACAGCGCCGATCACCCCGACCAACTGACTGCATTTGGGGTAAGGTATGCTAAGGTTCATACTGACCTTTGCTACCCGAGCTACCTGGCCATTGTTTAATCACTTATCATTGCCTTTTCGATTCACAACACTGAGTTCGATGCTCCGAGACTATAAATTATTTGGCAGGGGTCTAAATCAGTTCATGTTGTCCTTTATTTATTGAACAAAATTGACAAAAATCCGCTGAGCAGGGTCAGAGAGAAGGGTGCATGCCGACGACATGGGAGCACTTCGGACAAGTGTGGTACGTGTTCATGCACATCGAGAAGATGTAAGGGAACAGACAAAAGGGCCAGCACCTGCAAAGGAAGTGACAGATATTGATGAAAATGTAAGATAATATGTCGGTAAACGAGTATTTCATCTAATTATGTTTGATCGAAGACGGAGGCTCTGAGACGAAGAGTGCTTGTTACCCGATTATGCACAAGGCGAGTGCCGACGCATGCGCCATGGCCGAAAACTTGTCGCTCGTCTCTGTGACTACTCGACTTCGGCATATCGGGCAGACGATGGCCCGAGGATGGGGGCCCCAAAACGTGCCCTTTCCTGAAGACAACAGAGCGAAAACACAAAGTGACATTGCTATCATGTTTTGAAACTCGAAAAAATCGTTTTCTAATTCGTAAACTCAGTTGAGGCCAGTTCTGTTTGGGAGCCAAGCTAGAGGGATAAGAGTTAGCACAGCAATATCATTTGCTTTGCTTATCAACCTCTCGACAGTATGGATTTGTTGAGGAATCCTGTTGTTCGCGTTGTACCGTCTTTCGGAAGGGACGTTAAGCCGGTGGTCCCCTTGGTCTTCAACAGGAGTAGGCACTGACACCAAGGTTTCCTTCTTCCCTTCTAGACTAGTAGGTCAGGTTCATTATTATGTTCATCATCATCCACTCATTCACCGACGCCATTAGACCAGTGCCGCATGGCCAGATGTCAAAACAGTGCGTCGATAAACACCACAAATCAGTAAATTAATTTTTGTCTCGCACGACCCGCAGCCACCATTCCGCAAGGTTAATAAAAAAAAAACCGGCAAGCTCACGGAGACCCAAACTTGACAATGGGTTTAGCTAGCAATGTGCCGGCGTCTCTCCGAGTGTCCCTCCGTGGCCCGTGCCGCGGCTGCCTTGGGGTTGCAACACAAGTGCACTTTCTATACGCATTGTTTTGCCCACCGCGTACTTGACGGCACTCTACGCAACGCGTGCGACGCGTCTGTTGTTGTTATTACTCGAAACCACACGAAATGTGTCGTATAAAATGCGAGGCTGGGGGACGCGTTGTGATCAATACGCAGGGGAAATCGACGAAGACAAGACTTCGAAAACATCATGAGACTGGTGAGTTGGCAACCTAACTGCGCCTTTGCTTTGTCTTTATGTCTCTGTATTCGGGATATTTCGCCCTTGGTACTTAGGAAGATGGACGACACCGTTCAACTAGCAATCAAACAAAATGGCTTTCAAATGATTACATCGCCTTTCTTACTATAAGAAACACTAAAAACCTCTCAAAAATTGATGCTCAAACGGGGCTCGGACCCCGATCTCCTTAACCTTACTTAATCTTTCAACGTCACCACTGGTTTAATAGGTTTAGTCAGAGGCTCACTCTCAGTGCTATCGTTCAGCCGACCGACAAGAATGGTTATTGACAACAGATGGAGTCCAGATATTGAATTCAGATATTGCATTTCGTTATTTCTCGTAGATTACTCACGTTTGCCACTGGATTACTATCAAATAATCTTCATGTATGCATTATTTTTCATTCCCCCAGGGAACTGAAACCAGGAAGCGAAGGAGAGAATCGGTGATAGACTAAAAAATTTGCGACCGAACGGGGATACGAACCCGGGGCCTCCCAATCGCCTGTCGGGTGCTTTACCCCTTTGTGGGGATCCCTTATCCCACCCAGCGAAGTTGGATTCTGGGTGCCCGGATAGCTCCGTTGGTAGAGCACCCGACCGACCGGAGGTCCTATAGCACACACTATAGCTTTATCAATCTGACTAAACATAACAACTCAAAGATATAACCATAGACATGCGCAACAGAGATACAAAACATTGCCACGTGAAGCACCAACTAAAATCACATAAACATAAAGTATCTGTCAATTGCAGCTCGTCATCGCCACGTTAATGGCACTCGCCCGCGCTGACGCCTACGCCAGCAAACATTATCAACCCCCGGCGCCCGTCCCCCTTCCGTCGCCGCCACCTGCCGAAAAGTACGCCGCTCCCAAAGAGACATACGCGGCGCCGCCTGCCCCAGTTCACAAGCCGCCGCCTTCGGCAGTGCATTCAGAGCCGGCGCCGGTTTATAGTGTGCCGCCCCCGGTCTACACGGCGCCTGCGCCCGTCTACACAGCTCCACCGGTCTACACGAAGCCTGCGCCCGTCTACACGGCGCCACCGGTCTACACGGCGCCTGCGCCCGTCCACACGGCGCCACCGGTCTACACGGCGCCACCGGTCCACACGGCGCCTGCGCCCGTCTACACGGCGCCTGCGCCCGTCTACACAGCTCCACCGGTCTACACGGCGCCTGCGCCCGTCTACACGGCGCCACCGGTCCACACGGCGCCTGCGCCCGTCTACACGGCGCCACCGGTCCACACGGCGCCACCGGTCCACACGGCGCCTGCGCCCGTCCACACAGCACCTGCTCCCGTCCACGAGGTAGCGACGCGAGGTGGGAAAAGTTTGGCAGAGTTGTTTGCCGCCAAGAAGAAGCTGAAGAGATGTTTGTTCGACAAGAAATGTCTGATCAGACATTTTCTTGGGTAAATCTGAGCCGGGCTGAATACTTTGATGAGGTTTTGCAAGTCAGTGTCCCACAGAGTGCCACTGTGGGTATGCACTTCCTGTTTGTACATGATTGCCATGAAATAAAGATGCATTTCTAACTTTAGTCTATCGTTAACTGTGTTTTAATTCCGTTGAGGCTGGAGATTCTAGAGCTTGAACGCTCAAGTGAATAAAGGTAGTTTTATGATGGTTTTTAAACTCATGTCTACTTGATTTATCCTTAGCACTAGTTTTAAGAAAAACTATTTGAACCCCTGAAGAAGTAACTAGTATATGTTGCGAAACGTCGGGAAATTTTAGTAGCCCTTTACTTAGCATTCCAAACCCAGTTCAAATAGTTTTTCTCAAAGGTAGTTTTGATTCGCATACCTTTTGGGACCACCTAGAGACTGCCCTTATATCACAATGTATTATTCCAGCTGGCTACTTTTTTAAAAGCAAAATAATTGAAGTCCCATCCAATAATAAGTATTTGGTTGGCTGTGATCATAGAGATGAGTTGTCAACTAGCAAATGCATATTTATCTAAACATTGCAACTTTTTCTATGATTAAAACACTCCGGGCCAGATCCCCAAACGGTCAAACCAGAGTTGAGGTTTAGCCTTGTAGCTTAAAGATGAACAGCAAATTACAAACGGTGTGCATATAGATATTTCGGGTTTGCCACTTGAGTGATAAGAACTGTACTAGCAAATGTACAACTAAAGGCTAGATTTAGCCCCGTAGATTATGGGCCACCAACCTGGCGAGATATATTCGTACTCGACACACCGGGACTGACAGGATTCTTTGTTCGGTGACATGTTCAGAGCCACCTATGTTGCGTTGGGTGCAGCAGCTGGGATCAAGGAGAGGCTAGTTTGGCGGTACAGGCAAGAATTTTAAAATCACCCTCGAAAACAGGGACAAAATCATAATTCGCTGACTGTTGTCATGGAAAAACAATTGATCGCAGCTGAAAAAAAACTGCACTTTCTAATAAGTACAAACAAAATAGTTCAGGTTGTTAGGCTTGAAATATACAAACTGTAATTAGTTGATTTATTGTTGAAATGGTAGTCATTTTTTACTATGACCTAAATGCTACCAAAACAACAGAGAAAAATAACTGATAGTGACAAAGGCAACACGCCAAAAAATTATAATTTCTGAGATTTATTGAGATTTCTCTTCAAGTCTCTTCTCTGGTATGTGGCATTCCTTCTCTATTTCTTTCTTCACTCCAACAAATAACCGGTCTCTTGGCACCCAATCATCGTCAGCATCTTTCGAACACTTTGTAGAGGTCTGGCAAGTTTGCTATCTGCAGGAACGTAGCATCTTCTGTGAAACATTTCGGGGGCAGCAGGCATTGCTTCATTCGACTGTAAAGAACGTGTTCCACAACCCACTGCCAATTCCTCGTCTCTGAAGGATCAATCTGGAAGAAAAAAAGTACCACTTGCCAGTAATCCACTGCCTTTTAGTCCACTTGTAACTGATTTCACCAACGTCGTTTAAATCTTGCTTTGTCCACGAAATTGGTTTTCCCCAATTTGGTGATATTTTGCATGGTTTTAAAGAGAATGTTTACACAAATAAAAAAAAAGATGTGTCTTTGAATTTGATTTAGGAAGGCACACAACAAAATCTGTTACTGAAAGTACATTTTATTTGGCAGCCGTCACTATTTTCTCTCTGCCCTAATCATCGTTTGATATCTGAGCCTGGAAGGACGGGGTTTAACTTTTAAACTGTGATTTGGAGGTCGAGGGTCCGTAGATATTTTGTTTGTATTTCCATCTCACCAAATATTTTGTTTCCAGCCAAACGCATTGTTAGAACAACTATATTTCTTTTTGATTTGAATTGCAAATGCTTGCAATGCGCAAAGCATTCTATAATTACTAAGGACACTATTAAAAAAACACTTATTTCTTGTTCGTCTTGTGTTGTCTACATTTTTTGGTTTACAATTATCAACATATTAGTGTTTTAAAGCAAATTACTGCGCCGGTTAAAATCCCTCTTACACCGTTGAGTGTAGGTTATAGGTAGAGTTTCAACGTCAATGTTACAGTCTCTGCGTGAAAGATGGCCGCCAAATGACTACCTTACCGACAAAAATGCAGAGTACCGGAACATCACGTTAAGTGGAGCCACTGTCGTATGAAATTTAATTTCTATATTTTTCGGAGGTTATTCGCTTTTTAAAAACGTTACGCGTATATCAATTGTTGAGGTAAACATTGATGGAGATGTTTTAAGCATGAAAAGTCTCAAAAGCGAGTTAACCTACGAGAAATATCGAAATTAAAATTCATACGACAGTGGCTCCACTTAACGTGATGTTCCGGTACTCTGCATTTTTGTCGGTAAGGTAGTCATTTGGCGGCCATCTTTCACGCAGAGACTGTAACTGACATTGAAACTCTACCTATAACCTACACTCAACGCTTAAACGTTGTTTAAGAGCTTTTTAACCGGCGCTAGTATAATCAGCCCGAGACGTGCCAGAACTTTGCAAGTTGTCAACAAGTTGCTATCATCACCTTGATTTTGTCCGCATCGAACTGCCGGCTGTAGAACTTGGCAAGCTGCCGACAAATGGAATCAAAGCACAGCTTCTCGTTGCTCCAGTTGGATTCCGTAGTCAAACGCAGAACAAACATCGGGAGATTCGTCAGGTCGGGTATGTAGTCGTCTGCATATTAAAACAGAAATCTTTCGGTAAAAACTTGGCTAAAAGTACCCACACCCAGAATTTTAAAGACAAGCATCTTTTTTTATGGATAAGAATTGCCTTTTTGTCTCTTCCTTAGCAAGTTGTTAGTTGGTTTTCATTATTTCATACCATTTTTGGTACCCACATTTTTGACTTCTTACTTACATTTTCCTGACTATTGGAGCGCTTTACCACCATTGAAATGATTGATTAGAATGAATGATGATTGGCTCTAACGACGCACTGTTTTGACATCTGGCCATGCGGCACTGGTCTAATGGCGTCGGTGAATGAGTGGATGATGATGATGATGAACCTAACCTAGCCTAGAAGGGAGGAGGGGAAACCTTGTGCTGGCACGTAGCCTACTCCTGTCGAAGAGCATCAAGGGGACCACCAGCTTAACGTCCCTTCCGAAGGACGGTACAACGCGAAGAGCAGGATTCCTCCACAAATCCATGCTGATAAGCAAGGTGAGTGAAGTTGCTGTACTAACTTTCATCCCTCCAACCTCTCTCGAACAGAACTGGTCATGTGTATGATGGTCACCCATCCAATACCTGACACAGCGCAGTGTTGCTTAACTTCAGCGATCTCACGAGAACTGGTGTTTCTAACACAACAAACAGTTTGGTATCATTGAAATGAAATATTTTGCAAATGACTGTATAAACTGACCTAAAAGCAATGGCAAACTACAGATATTGCCATCAGCATCGATATCAATAGAAAAGTAATCTTCCAACATCTCAGCTCTCTTGACAAGCAGTTTCACAACATCCTGGGCGATGTCTTCCTTGGGTCCGTTTGACTCTACCCACAGAGCCTCGTCTTGCTCGAGAGCTAACGCAGCTAGCTTGTGCAGAGGGATCGGGTCGAAGCTGATGGCGCCAAAGTTGCCGAAGTTAAAGACGGCCAGCTGATAGAACAGCTCGGCAGAGAGGCGAGCCGTGTTGCATAGATACAGTTTCGTGTCGTGCTGAATGGCAGAATGCCTAGGACTGACACAACCTGAAAACAAAACGCAACGGTTGACTTTCAAGCGCGGGCTCAACCGTGTCAACCACTGGCGACGGAAGCTTCAAGCTTCTTATACCCTTTCATGATTCATTTCTTTTCAATATTTTCGTGTTTGTTAATAATATTCTATTGCTATTGTCAAAAATGGTTCAATAACATTTTTTTTTATAACATTGAGCAGAACGGTTTACTAAACTAGTGGGCTTTATACTTCCCACTGATGCACTGCAGTCAAAACTCCATATCCCAGTGACGTTGCACTGCAATTTGTAAAGTACGAAAAACTGTCATACGAAGAACTGTCATTCTCATCAAATACACTAAAATCGTCTCAAAAAGCCAGTATCCAGATAGCTCAATGGTTCAGAGCAACACCCGTGACAGGTGGAGATCAGGGTTCGAGTCCCTGTTTGGGCATCAATTTTTGAGACGGTTTTAGTGTTCATAATAATAAAATACCCGGCGCATTGCAAGCGTTTGCAATTTAAATAAGATTTCATCCTAATACAGCAACGAATCCAACGTCAAATTGGAGTTATTCGAGTTTGACAGGTTGTGACGTGATATAGCGTCACTAGAATCACAGTGACTGTGAGTATTCAGCCTCTTGGTTCTACTCCTTGGAGATCTGTCATTCTCATCAAATATACTAAAATCATCTCAAAAAGCCAGTGTCCAAGTAGCTCAATTGGAGCAACACCCGCGACAGGTGGAGATCAGGGTTCGAGTCCGCGTTTGGGCATCAATTATTGAGACGGTTATAGTGTTGTTAACAATCCCACGCATCATGAAAAGGTTGATTTAAGTCATACAAAAAAATTTACATTGACACGTTGGATTGGAAAAGTGGTTCAGAATTGTGGATGCATTATCTAGTGCCTGGTTTTAGCAACCTTTATATGATATGCATATCTCAATATTTTAATGCCCTTTGCAGAAAATAGGGGTTCTACACAGGTTCCAGGGTTCTATAGGTTATTAAAGATTCTAAATACCAGCCTCCACATGGCACAATTTAAAGTACCCGAAACAAAATTAAAACATACCCACAAACGTCGACTCCTTGATAATTTCACGTAAAGTGTTGTGCATTTTGTTATCTATCTCTTCTTTGAGCTGATTGACGCTGAATAGGTTGAGATCTCGTCTGGCGTTTTCCTCTTCCAATTTCCCGGCATCGCTTGAGCTCAAGGTGGTAGGCTTGCTCTGCTCTTGTTGGCTGGCAACCGTCGTCGGAGAGCCGAAGAATTTGTCCAGCTTCTGCAGGTTCTTGTCCGTACGTACCATGTGGCTGGGGGCAGTGGCGGCTGTCTTGCTGATATCCAAGACTTCAGAAACAATGCATGTTCCTGGAGGACGTTGGTTAACAATTAGCTTCAGTTCAATTTCGATATGAAGCCTGGAATATGTATGCATCAATAATTGTCTAAATACAATAAGAATTGTGTGAATTATTGTTTTAACTGCAATTGTTTGTATGTATTATTACTCACTAATGTAAACCCTGAGTCACGTTTGATTCTTTGATTGACTTATTAGCTTGTTCAGTTGAAAGAGTGCATGTGTTTCAGAGAAATCAAAGCAAAAATAAACTTAAAAAACAATAGGGTAAGTCGGGAAGGAGTAAACAGTGAGCAAATCACCTTATGATGGAAGTTACCAGTGGTAAACCTAATCTCACAGTACCCAAGTAGTGCCTTCTGTCCTCTTATTAAATTTCCCCAGATTTATTTATCCAGCTGTGAGGACAATCAGAGTCATGCATAGAATTTCTAGAATTCTGGGAGCAAAATGCAAACGCTGTCCCCCTATCCCAACCCTCTTCCAATAATCCTCTGTTTGCTAAAACCATAAACATAGTTTCAGTTTTCCCCCTTTAGCTTGGAGCAAAATCATATTTTTTGCCCACGAGATTTTCAAACAAGTGCCTTTTATTTCGTTCCTCCCTAACCTCCTTTAAGAAACTGACAAACTCCGACAACTTTAGTATTTAACCCCATCAATGATTTGGTACAAACAAACAATTCTGAGTATAAAGGTTTGAATGAATACTAAGTTAAGAGGCCATCAAGCCAATGACTTGCATTTAAGGTTGAGTAAAGAAATTAGACAAATTTAATTTTTGTGATCAAGTGAAACTGGTAATTTCAGGGGGATTTGCGGGTGCAGCTTCAAAAAAATGTAAGTCACAATCTTTTTTTTCCAGGCTGTAAAATGTGACACCATCCAAAATGATCTGCCTTGGGCCAGGTCGCAGTTGGCCCATCCAGACAATGGTCCCCAACACATAGACCACTTGGACAATTCCATGCCCACACAGACCTTAAGACGATGATAAAATAATTTAAAATGCATGTACGTCGTCCATACCGGGAAGCCGAGCCTGTGTGTAAAAAACGCGAGACGTGTTGCACCCAAGCAATTTGCTCTCGATGGCTTTGGAGACCTTGTCGACGATCGTGTCTTCGTGCAAGAAGTGCACCTCGTGCTTGGTGGGGTGCACGTTGACGTCAAGGGTGCGAGGGTCCAGCTCTAGGCTTAGGTAGACCCACGGGTGCTTGCCCTTTGGGAGGTAGCTGGTGTAGATGTCAACGATGACCTTACGCAAGGCTGGGGAGCAACGTTGGTTAGCGTTCACAAGAAATCAAGCTTCAACAGAATTGAAATCTTTCTGATGATTTTTTGACTCATGTCTACTTGATTTATTCTCAGCACTTGTTTTAAGAAAAACTATTTGAACTGGGTTTTGAATGCTAAGTAAAGGGGTTTGAATGCCAAGTAATGCTAAGTAGCCCTTTACTTAGCATTCAAAACCCAGTTAAAATAGTTTTTCTCAAGAATTGAAATCTATTTGCTAACAGACTATAAATGGATGGTTTTCTTTTAAGATTTGACCTTCTAGTGCTCTGCCATTATAATTTTTTATTAGGTAATGAGCTGATAACTGATTGAATTGATATACGCTAAGAATTTGTAATCTTTCTTCACCTGTAGAGTCGACAAGCCTGTGGTTTATAAAAAGTAAAAAGACGAGCTTCTTTGTGGAAAAATTGGCGTTTGTTGCAAAGCCGTGTAATTTAAAATTGTATAAATCATCTGACAGCTCGACTTCCACCAACTCCCTGCAGAGATAAGATAGCAGAAATTAGAAAATAACAATAAAACATTTGACAAGATTATGTAACTTATCGTATTTTTGGGTAAGTGAGAGTTTATTTTATTGATCTTACTTGGCAATACTGTTTCCATAGATGTTTCTGATGTTATCTTTGTGAGAACTGTTGGTGGGAGTACGAAGGTCCGAAGAAGCATCGCCTTGTTTCTTTAACGAGAATCCTACATGAGCATTGTGAACGGCATATCGACTGACTAAATCGCAGATCTTGTGGTGTTCTTCGTTTGGGTTGTTTAACGCTTTCCGCCGGGTTGGAACGTTGTAAAATAAGTCCTCGACAGTTATGTTAGTTCCTTGATTTCCATGGCACGGCTTGGCAGGCCCTTTAAGCTTGCCGTCTGAGTAACTACACCTAGCAGAGACAAAAATAAAGTCATAAACTAAATTAAATGTGATTATCATGAACATGAATACAGGCAGACATATTTAAATAAATAAGAACGCACATACTTGAAAGCACATGGCTCACTGGCTGTCTTGGTGGTGATGGTGAGGTGAGCAATATGACTTATGCTAGCCAAAGCTTCTCCCCGGAAACCATACGTTGCAATCGTGGAAAGGTCTTCAAAGTTAGCCAGTTTACTAGTTGTAAACCTTTCACACACAATCTCTAGGTCCTCTTTGCGTATTCCTGTTCCATTGTCCGATATTTGTAAAAATTTCAGTCCACCGGATTTCACTGTGATGGAAATATTGTTTGATCCTGCATCCAAGCTATAAAAAGTACAAAGATGATTATAAGAGATGATAAATAAAAAACAGAATTAAGGAGGATAGGTTACCTACCAGTTTTCCATAAGCTCTTTGAGCGCATTAGCAGGCCGTTGAATAATTTCACCGGCAGCAATTCGATTTACAACGGTTTCATCAAGCCTTCTTATGACAGCTGGTGCTAACGAGCTGGTCATGGTTTCGTTTTGACACTTTACTATAAAAATTACACATACAGTTAACAATGCATTTTATTGGTAACGCACACTTCGTTGATGAAAGACCGCGTTTAAGTTGTTTGAAGTTGTTTGTTTTTAGTCTTGTTTGAAGTTTGAGGTTATGCCGCGTTCATCGTGGTAATACAACACATGTTCTGTCCTGTCGCATTTTTGCCAACCTTGTTTATCACCTTGTTGCCAACCTTGTTATGAAAGAAATCAAGCGCGTCGAGGAGTAGAAGGTATTATTTCAAATTATTTGTCGGGTGCTGTACAAGGAAAATTATAAACATTGCTATTTGAATGGTCCAAAATAAAAACATTATGACAACAGCAATTTCAATAATAATATTCACAAACACAACACTAGATATAACAAAATGCTTCGCGTCCAATTTAAAAGAACTACTATCCACTCGAAAATGTAAATCAAACTTCCCTCTAGCCTTAAAGATATCAAAGCATACTACAGAGTTTCAACGTCAATGTTAAAGTCTCTGCGTGAAAAATGACTACCTTACCGACAAAAATGCAGAGTACCGGAAGTTCACGTTAAGTGGAACCACTGTCGTATGAATTTTAATTTCGATATTTCTCGTAGGTTAACTCGCTTTTGAAACTTTTCATGCTCAAAAAATCTTCATCAATGTTTACCTCAACGATTGATAAACACGTAACGATATTAAAAAGCGAGTAAATACGATAAATATCGAAATTAAATTTCATACGACAGTGGCTCCACTTAACGTGAACTTCCGGTACTCTGCATTTTTGTCGGTAAGGTAGTCATTTTTCACGCAGAGACTGTAACATTGACGTTGAAACTCTACCTATAACCTACACTCAACGATACTACTCAATCGATGAATTCTAGGTACCTAGGTTTCTATAACTCCTCAATTTGTAACTTTTATCACCAAACAATTTTTTTCTTATGAATATCATTATTATAACGTCATTTATCATAAGTATTATTACTGTATTAGTATCATAGTTTGTAGGTATGTTCCTACCACACTAGTATTACCTTATTACACTGTACCATCAGAATTATTATTATCATTATTATTATAACTATATTTGATTAATATTACTTCCATGTACTATCCTGGCGATCCCTACCGGGATTCAGGGCCTGTACATTTTTAAAATTCAAGCCTTTAAAGGAAATCAATCAGTAAATCAATAAATCAATCAAAGACATGACAGATATGTAAATATCAACTAACTCTCTGTCCCCTTTATAGCTATAATTGATCGCCATTCCAGGTAGGGTGACGAATGGCTCAAGTACCGACCTCATGAGGGCAGACAGTGGAAGGGACTTGCTGTTGACCTAGTCGAACGCTGGGGTGGGGTTTGCAGAGGTCCCCCACCTCGAAGCGGAGATGCACAAATGGGCCACTAACGGTTAATTAAAGTTTGGTTTCCACTTTTATCCAGTAAGTCCATTCTTCGGTTGTTTTGATTTGTTGCCAACTCGTATATTTCCTACATCCTTGCAGAATTTTTTTTTTAATTCCGATTTTTCAACGAGAGAAAACACTGCTATTTGATTCCTGTGCTAAAACATCTGCCAATGGTGCAAATAAGGACTAAGTAATATTTATTTAGAAAGTAAAAAAAAAAAACAGTTGGCAATCGAACTTAGGAAAGAAAAATGAGTGACTTTTGAAACAATGCAACAAAAAGAAAATTCACCAAAAACAAACGCAACTTAAAGACAAAAACCATTCCATTCCCACACACAACAAACAGATGTCTCTTGTCCATCACAGACTGGTCATCAACTTCATGATTTCTTTCCATCACAACCTGGGCATCAACTTCATGATTTCTATCCATCACAGCCTGGTCATCAACTTCATGATTTCTTTCCATCACAGCCTGGTCATCAACTTCATGATTTCTTTCCATCACAGCCTGGTCATCAACTTCATGATATCTTTCCATCACAGCCTGGTCATCAATTTCATGATTTCTTTCCATCACAGCCTGGTCGTCAACTTCATGATTTCTTTCCATTACAGCCTGGTCATCAACTTCATGATTTCTTTCCATCACAGCCTGGTCATCAACTTCATGATTTCTTTCCATCACAACCTGGTCATCAACTTCATGATTTCTTTCCATCACAGCCTGGTCATCAACTTCATGATTTCTTTCCTGCACAGCCTGGTCATCAACTTTATGATTTCTTTCCATCACAGCCTGGTCATCAACTTCATGATTTCTTTCCATCACAGCCTGGTCATCAACTTCATGATTTCTTTCCATCACAGCCTGCTCATCAACAATTTATTAATATTTAAACTGCCTTCTTTGGACGCTTGTCTAGCTAATGGCCCTTATTTCAAGACCTTCGCGTAAGTTTGCTGGCCGCCTTGCTGATCAACTCCAACCAATCCTTTCTCGTAGAGTCTTGAAATACCACAAAGAAGAGTGACAAAGTGAAGATGTGCGTGGTGGCCGTCATGAGAAACAAATACTCGAAGAGGAAGTCGCTGACGATGACGCGCTCCTCGGAGAAGATGTGAAAGACCCAGGTGAACCCGAACAGAAAGAAGATGAAGAAGCTGGTCTTAAGCTTGTTCACTTGCTCGGCCTTCTGGTTTTTGCTGTGTCGTGTTATTTCCCCCTCGCCGTCCTTCTTGAAGATGTGCTTCAAAATCTTGATAAAGATGCAGAAGTTGACGAACAGGATGAATCCTGCCGGTGCCTGGACGGTCACCTGGAAGACGATTCCCTCGGGATAGCAGTAACCTCGGTCGAACCTGTCGGTCTGGTAGAAGCCGGTGTTGCAACTCAGCAGGATGATGATAGGCACTAACGGTACGCCCCAGGCAAACGTTGCCACCTTCAGGATGAGGTGAGTGGTCGCCTTGGCACCGGCCACGGTGGTCAGCCTCTTCAGCTGTAGGCAGGATAACACCAGCATCCAGAGGAACATGGCGAGGAACGAGTAGTGACGTAGCACGCCGTAGACTAGACAACCAATGCTCTCTGTCGTCATGCGCACAAAGCTGACGGTGAAACCGAGAACTAGGTTGCAAGTCAGTGCCAGTACCATGTGCAGGAGGATCTTGTGCCCCGTGTTTCCCCGCCATTGCTTAAAGAAGATGGCCGTGCCAAAGATGGAACCCAAACCAAGTACTGACAGAAGACACTCGATTGCGGTAGCTGTCATCAGACCCGGTTTGTCCTTCAAGAACTCTGTCCATGGGTTGTTGAGAATTGTTTGAAAATTAGCTGCTAGGCCTCTCTTCAAAGCAAACTTTCCGATCGGAACGCCGTCCTGTATGGCAAAGTATTTGCCACTGCAACGACAAGCACTGAAATTACCCATATCGCTGTATAACATCTTGCAGCCCGCACTCGACCAATCACGGAGGTATTTGTTCCACGCAATGCAAGAAAGATTGTTGAAAAATTCGAAATGATAATTGTAATAAAGCATCACTAAGTTATCGTACGTGATGTCGACATGGTGATTGCTGTAAGACGCAACCGACCAGGCAGACACCTCGCCCTTCCGAGGGAACATCACGGTCACTTCAGGATATTGGTAAGAGGATGAATTCGGTGCTGGAATCGGATCTGAAATCGTGTTTTTCCAGACGATGACAAAGACTACACGCGTGTGAGCTTTCAACAGCCCCGCCGAAACGTCCAAAGCAAACGGGGCTAATCCTTGCACCGTGGGCTTCCTATTCACCGTGATGATGTCACGCCCACCCACTGTGCCTGCATCGAAGCCTAACGTAAACCCTTCAATCGAGTCGTTGCCTTTTAAGTTCGCTACAACCAGGGAGACGCGTAGCTTTGATGATACAATAAAGTCAGATTCTAGGACGAGTTTTGCCGTGATGATGACGAGGTCCCGGAAGATACGTTCAGACAAATCTCTGTGGATCTTCACCTCGCGTTCGACAATGCGTGCGATCTCCTGGAAAGTGTTAATGTCTACGGAAGTTGTGGTGAAGACATCTAACACTTCCTCATGGCGACGTTTGATGTCAGATGAGTTCAGGAACTGAATTTAATACTCCTCGTTGACGAACTGTTCTTCGAGAGTGCAGCTTTCTTTCCAGACGAGCCCCCACCTGGAGATCCTTGGGCGCCAGTCACCGCGGAAGATCTCGTCGTTGAAGCGGCAGTCGCGGCGGGTGATGGCGCCCGTTGACGCGTTTGTGAAGAATTGAACAATTTCATATCCCCCGACTAGAAAAAAAAGGCTCGCTAGTATTCTGGAATCAGCGCTTAGTCAGGTATAGGATGGGTGACACTCATACACATGATAAGTACTGTTCTGAAGAGAGGTTGGAGGGATGAGAGTAAGTACAGCAACTTAACTCTCATTGCTTTTCAACCTTTCCACCAGACCAGTGCCACCAGACCAGTGCCACCAGACCAGTGCCACCAGACCAGTGCCACCAGACCAGTGCCACCAGACCAGTGCCACCAGACCAGTGCCACCAGACCAGTGCCACCAGACCAGTGCCACCAGACTAGTGCCACCAGACCAATGCCACCAGACCAGTGCCACCAGACCAGTGCCACCAGACCAGTGCCACCAGACCAGTGCCACCAGACTAGTGCCACCAGACCAATGCCACCAGACCAATGCCACCAGACCAGTGCCACCAGACCAGTGCCACCAGACCAGTGCCACCAGACCAATGCCACCAGACCAGTGCCACCAGACCAGTGCCACCAGACCAATGCCACCAGACCAATGCCACCAGACCAATGCCACCAGACCAGTGCCACCAGACCAGTGCCACCAGACCAGTGCCACCAGACCAGTGCCACCAGACCAGTGCCACCAGACCAGTGCCACCAGACCAATGCCACCAGACCAATGCCACCAGACCAGTGCCACCAGACCAGTGCCACCAGACCAGTGCCTCCAGACCAGTGCCACCAGACCAGTGCCACCAGACCAGTGCCACCAGACCAATGCCACCAGACCAGTGCCACCAGACCAGTGCCACCAGACCAGTGCCACCAGACCAGTGCCACCAGACCAGTGCCACCAGACCAGTGCCACCAGACCAGTGCCACCAGACCAATGCCACCAGACCAATGCCACCAGACCAGTGCCACCAGACCAGTGCCACCAGACCAGTGCCACCAGACCAGTGCCACCAGACCAGTGCCACCAGACCAGTGCCACCAGACCAGTGCCACCAGACCAGTGCCACCAGACCAGTGCCACCAGACCAGTGCCACCAGACCAGTGCCACCAGACCAGTGCCACCAGACCAGTGCCACCAGACCAATGCCACCAGACCAGTGCCACCAGACCAGTGCCACCAGACCAGTGCCACCAGACCAGTGCCACCAGACCAGTGCCACCAGACCAGTGCCACCAGACCAATGCCACCAGACCAATGCCACCAGACCAGTGCCACCAGACCAGTGCCACCAGACCAGTGCCACCAGACCAGTGCCACCAGACCAGTGCCACCAGACCAATGCCACCAGACCAGTGCCACCAGACCAGTGCCACCAGACCAGTGCCACCAGACCAGTGCCACCAGACCAGTGCCACCAGACCAGTGCCACCAGACCAGTGCCACCAGACCAGTGCCACCAGACCAGTGCCGCTCGATTAGGGCCACCAGCTTATTGGTTAAAACAGTGCGTCGTTAAACCTCATGCTTAACATCTTGTTACTTTTCATGTCGCAGTTCTGCGCAATGGTATTTTGTAAGCGAATGACTCTAAACAAAAATCTTTCCAACTTGTTGTTTGTGCAGACAATAAACTTTAATATTAAAGTTTAGGAGAAGTTCTGTAGTGCAGTGCAAGATGACAAACCTACAATAAATCAGTAAACTATGATTATTTGCCACCAGAACAAATTGTAAAACAATTTACATGGCAAGTCCAGTCGCGGCCACAAAGACACGGCTCCATCGACATCGATTGTCTCTTCTTCGGGACAGAATTGAATATCCTCGACCCGCATTAGGTAAGTGTCGCTGAAGACGCTGGTATTTGTGTCGCAGCCAATAGGTATCGATTTTGAGATGGTATAGTGGACTCGGAACTCGATGTTTAAGTGTTGGTCTTCGTCCAGGCTCTCGTTGAAGTACGAGACACCGCAATAATATTGCTCGAGAAGTGCGCACAGATCCGTCTCGAGCTTGCTCTTTGCCTTTCTGGTAAGTTTACCTTTCATATTGGTGTCAGTTCGAGTCAATTGAAGTCGAAATTTATTGCTTGCTAACGCGTCGTCATCTGGAAAAAAATGCATAAGAAATTGTTACAAAAAAAAAAAACGTTGTTTATTCCTCCGAACATGACCAGTTCTGTTCAGTACTGAGGATGAAGATATACAAGTTAAGCAACACTACTCTGGGTCAGGTATTGGATGGGTGATCATCATACACATGTCCAGCTCTGTTCGGGAGAGAGGTTGGAGGGATGAAAGTTAAGCAACACTGCGCTGGGTCAGGTATTGGATGAGTGACCATCAAACACATGTCCAGTTCTGTTCGGGAGAGAGGTTGGAGGGATGAAAGTTAAGCAACACTGCACTGGGTCAGGTATTGAATGGGTGACCATCATACACATGACCAGTTCTGTTCAGTACTGAGGATGAAGGAATACAAGTTAAGCAACACTGCGCTGGGTCAGGTATTGGATGGGTGACCATCATACACATGTCCAGTTCTGTTCGGGAGAGAGGTTGGAGGGATGAAAGTTAAGCAACACTGCGCTGGGTCAGGTATTGAATGGGTGACCATCATACACATGACCAGTTCTGTTCAGTACTGAGGATGAAGGAATACAAGTTAAGCAACACTGCGCTGGGTCAGGTATTGGATGGGTGACCATCATACACATGTCCAGTTCTGTTCGGGAGAGAGGTTGGAGGGATGAAAGTTAAGCAACACTGCGCTGGGTCAGGTATTGGATGAGTGACCATCAAACACATGTCCAGTTCTGTTCGGGAGAGAGGTTGGAGGGATGAAAGTTAAGCAACACTGCGCTGGGTCAGGTATTGGATGAGTGACCATCAAACACAATATGTCCAGTTCTGTTCGGGAGAGAGGTTGGAGGGATGAAAGTTAAGCAACACTGAGCTGGGTCAGGTATTAGATGGGTGACCATCATACACATGACCAGTTCTGTTCGGGAGAGAGGTTGGAGGAACGAATGTAGTCCCCTTGGTGCTGTTTGACAGCAGCAGGCTTCGTGCTTGCACCTAGTTATTAACCTACATATTAACCCGTGTAACGGGACCTGTCTAAACAATAATGCGTCTTAAAACACTGGTTATTCAGGTTATTTTTCAGAAACATTTTGCTTACAGCGAGGATTATTTAGGAAAAGTGGAAACTCAATGGAGCCACGCTGGCACATGATGCAGGAGAACTTGAAGTCCCTGCTGACAGTTTGAGTTCCTCCCGAAGTCAGATTCACGACTTTCCACTCGGTCACGTTAATCTGCAAGCCAAGAGATACGTTATTAAAACTTTAGCTGGAAACCTTATACGCTTGTTTATACTTATATAAGCCTGTATAAGCTTGTATAAGCTTGTATAAGCTTGTATGAGCTTGTATAAGCTTGTATAAGCTTGTAGAAGCTTGCATACGCTTGTATAAGCTTGTATAAGCTTGTAGAAGCTTGCATACGCTTGTATAAGCTTGTATAAGCTTGTATAAGCCTGTATAAGCTTGTATAAGCTTGTGTAAGCTTGTATAAGCTTGTATAAGCTTGTAGAAGCCTTTATAAGCTTGTATGAGCTTGTATAAGCTTGTATAAGCCTGTATAAGCCTGTATACGCTTGTATAAGCTTGTATAAGCTTGTATAAGCTTGTATAAGCTTGTATAAGCTTGTATAAGCTTGTATAAGCTTGTATAAGCCTGTATAAGCCTGTATAAGCTTGTATAAGCTTGTATAAGCTTGTATAAGCCTGTATAAGCCTGTATAAGCTTGTATAAGCCTGTATAAGCTTGTATAAGCTTGTATAAGCCTGTATAAGCCTGTATAAGCTTGTATAAGCTTGTATAAGCCTGTATAAGCCTGTATAAGCTTGTATAAGCTTGTATAAGCCTCTATGAGCTTGTATAAGCCTGTATAACCTTGTATAAGCTTGTATAAGCTTGTATAAGCTTGTAGAAGCTTGTATAAGCTTGTATAAGCTTGTACAAGCTTGTATAAGCTTGTATAAGCTTGTATAAGCCTGTATAAGCTTGTATAAGCTTGTGTAAGCTTGTATAAGCTTGTATAAGCTTGTATAAGCTTGTATAAGCTTGTATAAGCTTGTATAAGCTTGTATAAGCTTGTATAAGCTTGTATAAGCTTGTATAAGCTTGTAGAAGCTTGTATAAGCTTGTATAAGCTTGTATAAGCTTGTATAAGCTTGTATAAGCTTGTATAAGATTGTATAAGCTTGTATAAGATTGTATAAGCTTGTATAAGCTTGTATAAGCTTGTATAAGCTTGTATAAGCTTGTATAAGCCTGTATAAGCTTGTATAAGCTTGTATAAGCTTGTATAAGCTTGTATAAGCCTGTATAAGCTTGTATAAGCTTTTATAAGCCTGTAAAACATGCATACTGCATTTTTTGATGTTATAACAATATAATACTTACATCCAATGACCAAGAGAGATGTCTCTCCAGGTCATTGTATGGTACCAACTGGTCGCCACAAAGCGCTCTCTCCTCTTCGTTCAGCTTCTCGTAATGATACAAGAGAGTCAAGCGTTGATCAAAGCAAGAAAACAACGCCGCGAACCAATTAACCGGCTCCTCGAGGTCAAGCTTGATCGCGCCGAGCTCTTGCAGATGATCCACACAACGCCCGACCTCCGATTGACATGAAATGGCAAAGATGGCCGCCAAAAGCACGACCAGAACTTCGGTGTGCATCGCTTGTTTCAGACTTAAAGCTTGGCCTGCACTTTACTCGCACTTGACAAGCAGTTGACGCACAACTTGAATAATTCACCTGCACCTGTCATAGAATACCAGAGAATACTTGTTTTATAATAACCTTACCAGGGTCACTGGAAGCACAACTTGAATAATTCACCTGCACCTGTCATAGAATACCAGAGAATACTTGTTTTATAATAACCTTACCAGGGTCACTGGAAGCACAACTTGAATAATTCACCTGCACCTGTCATAGAATACCAGAGAATACTTGTTTTATAATAACCTTACCAGGGTCACTGGAAGCACAACTGGAATAATTCACCTGCACCTGTCATAGAATACCAGAGAATACTTGTTTTATTATAACCTTACCAGGGTCACTGGAAGCACAACTTGCCACTTAAATCAAGAGTCAACTGAAAGAATATTGAATTACCTGTTGTTTTTAATTAAAATGAAAAAAGTTAAAAACAAAAAAGCACAATTCGACACTGTTTCTATTCTCTGACTGTCAAAAAAACTTGTAAATGACCAACTTTGACAAGTGTTGACTCCGTAGTGGCTAGAAATGTTAAAACAGCTCGTGTAATTTGGGCAGCGATAACATATCAAAGTGGCCTAGGGTGACATAGCGTGCTTGTGGCCATTGTTTGATAGCTTATCATTTATGACGAGGAATTTTTAAGGCGTAGAAAAGGTCAAGTTTTATCAATCTCAACAGCGAACTGACTAAGCCGTAGAACAACCTTTTTTTGTCTCCAAATGTTTTTTTTCATTCTTGCCAAACTGTCGTTCTTTGCTCTGACAGACCCCCTTCCCACACTCACACCCAGCGCTACTACGAATTCAGTGCTCCAAAATTGTATCCAAACTTAAAACGAAGCATTGAAATCCCGGCACGATGGCGGCTTCGGCTTTGATTTGAGGCATAGACACGGTGGATATATAAACCCATACATATAACTGAGAGTATTTGGTGTATTGAGATCACCGTCAAAGGGTTATTTGTCCAGATTCTCGGTAAAATCTCAAATTACCCTCCCTTGATAAAACAAAAAGATGTTTCAAATGATGCACGGCTTGGTCAGTCAATCTCAAACTTTTACACGGGAAACATGTCGCGATAGAGATCTTTGGTTTTGTGCATTGATTTCGAAAAAGCGAACGTAACTCGGTGATGATAACAAAATCATCATAAAAAAAAACAGAGACTTTCAACGTTTGCGAAACGCAAATATGATCCGTCGTACATTCAGTTTGGTTTTACAATTTTTGTACAAAATGACATTCAACTGCCATTGTGTGTTATCTGTTTTATAACTTACGGCAACAAGTCACTAAAGCCAAACAAACTGAAGCGGCATTTGGAGACTGATCACTGCCAGTTCACAGACAAGCCCTTGGAGTTTTTTTTTTATAGAAAGAAAAGCGATGTGAAATGCCAGCAAAAGGTGGTACAGGAAGCTGCAAACGTGTCATCAGCGGCTCTACGAGCTTCCTTCTTGCTATCGTATCTAATCTTCAAATATAAGCAGCCATTTACCACTGCGTAAGAAATAATTAAACCTTGTCTTACCGATGCATGCTCTGAAAATTTCCAAATGCAAATTTCCAATGTGCATGTATTTAAACGATATCTTTTGATCATGGGTTTTTTTAATTTGTTTGTTCTGTAAATACGATCTGGGTGCAATGTTCGGACAAAGTTTTGATGACGATCGGCTGAGCTGTCGCATCCGGCAACGTTATTCCCAAAATCAACCCCCGTCGGGTTAGTTTCGCAAATATCCAACCAGCACACTTATGTCAAGGCCGAAAAACTAGGGTTTTGGGAAGAATCCTAAGTGCAGTGCAACCCCCTCACTCCCCACAACTCTTCCCAGCGTTCTGGTCAATCAGTTGTTTTGAAGCACCATGGAAGAGAAGGTCGAGTTTGTGTTAGGCATTACACCATGTTTAATTTCTAAACACCTTTAGGTTTGACAGCAAACGAATCCATGCTTACTGGCAAAGTTAGCTGGCCGCGTATCATGAGCTTTCATCACCTTCAGTGGCGTAAACTTAGGATATGTCACTGACTTATTATTATTATTATTTGTGGTGTTTAACGACGCACTGTTTTGACAACTGGCCATGCGGCACTGGTCTAATGGCGTCGGTGAATGAGTGGATGATGATGAGGATGATGATGAACCTAACCTAGCCTAGAAGGGAGGAGGGAAAACCCGGTGCCGGCACGTAACCTACTCCTGTCGAAAATCACCAAGGGGACCACCGGCTTCACGTCCCTTCCGAAGGACGGTACAACTCGAACAGCAGGATTCCTCCACAAATCCATGCTGTCGAGAGGTTGATAAGCGAGGCGAATGAAGTTGCTGTACTAACTTTCATCCCTTCAACCTCTCTCCCGAACAGAACTGGTCGTGTGTATAATGGTCACCCATTCAATACCTGACTCAGCGCAGTGTTGCTTAACTTCGGTGATCTAACGAGAACCGGTGTTTCCAACACGCCAAACCGTTCGGTATGTCACTGACGGTAGCCCGGTGGCCCGGGGGCTGGTGGGCCCCTCCATCAGGAAAAAACCTCTGGGCCCCTCCATCAGGAAAAAACCTCTGGGCCCGGAGGCGGTCGCCCCATTTGCACCGCCGGTAGTTACGTCACTGCTCGCTTGTTCGCATTAAATGATGAAGCTCGAGTTTTCAATCCTGACAGTCCTGACGCAGAACTCCTTACAGAAACTTAGTGGTCTTCCACATCTACGGGACATATTCGCACTTTTAAACGACCTTAACCTAAGCTTGCCAGAACCAATGTCCAGCCAGTTGATATTGACAAACAAGATAGAGACAATAGAAAAAAATTCAAATTTGGCGCTGCGAGCAAAAGTCGATTTCGAAACAAAACGGCATAACCCACGGTATTCCCTCAGCGATGTCCCCAGCGAAGTAAAAATTCGAAATTTTTTTAAATACGAAAAAAAGGCTTACGACATTACATCGCTTTATTTAGTGGGTTGTGATAGCGAAGAGGTTGAGAACCACTGCCTTAAGTCTGAGTACCAAATAATGAGCTAAATCAGCAATCATCGCATGGATCTTTTGCTAGCGCTAATGAAATAGTTCTTCAAGCTGTTTGCTATTTAACAGTAAGGATTGCGGAATCTTAAAGTGGAGTTTTTTTGTACAAGTAGACAAATTTTAAAGTTTACAGGTTTAGTCCGAGTCTCAGCGCCAATAATAAACTTACTGCCATTGGGTTTACAGGTTAAGTCAGAGTCACAGCGCTAATGTTAAACGTGCTGCCACTAGGTTTACAGGTTAAGTCAGAGTCACAGCGCTAATGTTAAACATCCTGCCATTGGGTTTACAGGTTTAGTCAGAGTCACAGAGCTTATGTTAAACGTCCTGTCATTGGGTTTACAGGTTTAGTCAGAGTAACAGCGCTAATGTTAAACGTCCTGCCATTGGGTTTACAGGTTTAGTCAGAGTCACAGCGCTAATGTTAAACGTCCTGCCATTGGGTTCACAGGTTTAGTCAGAGTCACAGAGCTAATGTTAAACGTCCTGCCATTGGGTTTACAGGTTTAGTCAGAGTCACAGCGCTAATGTTAAACGTCCTGCCATTGGGTTTACAGGTTAAGTCAGAGTCACAGCGCTAATGTTAAACGTCCTGCCATTGGGTTTACAGGTTAAGTCAGAGTCACAGCGCTAATGTTAAACGTCCTGTCATTAGCTGGTGTTTGAACTTGACTTTCTCGGTGACCTAAATTTCCCGTCGCCTGACATAATTAATGCATGGATATGATGTCAAAGTAGTGAAACGCGTCGTGGAGTGGTGGTCACCATTGCTTTTGATAACAACATAGCGTTGAGAATTATATTCGGCTTATTGAAGGGCAAGTGTTATCAAATATGTGAAATAAAAAGAAAAGAAATGAAATGAAATGAAATGAAATGAAATGCTTTGAAATGAAATGAAATGAAATGAAATGAAATGAAATGAAATGCTTTGAAATGTGTTGTATGTTGCCGTATGTTAAGTGATCATAATATTTATCAAAGATATGCAAAGAACCGAACGGTTTTACTTGTTGGAAATACCGGTCCTCATGACAACACTGAAGTTAAGCAAGGAGGCACTAATTTAGGTATTAAATGGGTCACCATCAAACATATGACTAGTTCTGTTCGGTAGCGAGGTAAGAGGGGAGAAAAATAGAAAAGCAACCTTTATATACTTGTTTTTCCACCTCTCAACAGCATGAATTTGTGGAGGAATCCTGTTGTTTGTATTGTTCCGTCCTTCGGAAGGGACGTTAAGCCAGTGATCTACTTGGTGCTCTTCGACAAGAGAAGGTAACGTCTAGACAACAGATTTCCCTTTCTCCCTTCTAGGCTAGGTTTGGTTCATCCATCGTCCTCATCACCATCCACTCATTCGCCAACACCATTAGACCAGTAAATTTTAGCCAGATGTCAAATCAGTGCGTCATCAACCTTAATAATCAATCATCAAACAATTAAGAAATATGAGTCATAAAAATAAATATTGGAAAATATAGAAAACTTACAAAAACGAAAAGTATTCCTTGATAAAAGTATGACTCATTATTGATAACCTGAGCGCGATTGTACTTAAGTGCTTTGTGGTGTTTTTCATGAACTGGTATCAAAAAGGCACTGGGCTTCTTGATAAACCAGCGGTATAATTAAATTTAATAACACAGACCTTGAGTGACTCAGAGTCGGGAAAGAAATTGTTAAGAATTGTATAAAATCGATATTTGGTTATTCTTGATAAAATACGTCATGCTTATGACTCATTACAAGCCTTGTTATTGATGTCAGGAAACCAGTTCGAAAGCGCCCAATGTCAAAATATAGTTTTGTGTGAAAATTGCAATTTAAATTTGTGTTATGCCAATTACGCAATTATTTAATTCAAATAAGTAGTATAGATAAAGTGTAACATTGTGTGGAGTCGGTGACAATATCAAATTACCTCTCAGATATTTACATTGAAAAAAGAAAGTATTCACCTTTCTTTGGCATTTTTCAAGGCTGTCCTGAAAATTCGGCGCTATACCTGCGACTTTTGGCATTTTTCTTGTGGTATATTCATATACGAAATCGAAAGTGGAAACGAATCATGTAAATAAGAACTGAATCTAATTAAAGTGGTTCAAAATTGAGAAGTGTATAAAACCCCAATTAGATAGTTTTTCGCGGGATTATAGTATCACTAAGGTAATTCTTACCTCTCAATACACTAAACACTTACTAATATGGACATTGAGTCTTCACCTTGAAGCAAGCAAAGAAGGTTCAAGTTTAGCAGAATAGGAGTTGTTTGGGCGAGAATAAACCTAGACAATAAGTCTAAGCCTTAAAACTAACAAAGGGGGTAAACATTTTACTGTAGAATTGCTCTCGATAATATATTTTTTCCGGACTGAAATTGCTACAATCAACTCACATCACTCAGATCACTCTTATCGCTAACTGCACTCACGACAGGTTCGTGCGCAGCGGGTGCACAGCTAGCTTCTTATATTCTGATATTCGTGGAATCAAAGATCTGAGATTATTTAATATTACTTATTATTATTTACAAATTAAAACTAGAGAAAGAGGAAACCTAATTGAATTGAACACAAGTTTGTGATATCAAAAAACCAGCTCCGAACTCACCTATTACGAGACAGTGTCCGTGTAACTTGCAGACTTGTGGTAGTTACAAAGTATTACGGCGAGTATTGGCCACTTTTCAAAACATGCTCTGTGTTCAATCCCACACGTTATATAATTTTTTCTTATCATTTTTTTCCGCATTCGCTTGAAAAAGCCATGAATGCTAATGTACTGAACAAACTAGCACCAAGGTTAGCTCGCTATCATTGTGGCGATATCAACAGGTGACTACGCTCCCCTACTCGCATTGCCACGTGCCGGGTTGTGATTACCCAACGTTAGGTTTTTTTTATGATTTTTTGATTCGACATCTTAAGGGGAATCCTGTTGTTTGCGTTGTACCGTCATTTGAAGGAATCTTTTAGGCAGTGGTCCCCTTGGTGCTCTTCGACAGGAGTAGGCTACGTGCTGGCACCGGATTTTCCCTCCTTTCTTCTAGGCTAAGTTAGTTTCATCATCATCCTCATCATCATCCACTCATTCACCGACGCCATGAGACCAGTGCCGCATGGCCAGATGTCAAAACAGTGCGTCCTTGAACACCATTTTCATTATTCAATCAACTTGCTAGAAGCTTAAATTTAATCCACCAAGTTGCCGTGTGCAGCTCTCCAGCGAGACTATCATTGTTGTATCCTCCTATGTTATATGTTACTATCATCTGTTTGTATCCCGCATCCTACATCGGAGGACCGCACTGAGTGTGTCGGCCGAACTTCCGAGACTTCGGACGATCCAATCGAAAGTTCCGGGGTTGGGCCTCTGCGTACTTACAGTTCGTTACATTCAACATTTTCTGACATCTGTTATCTGATATCTTAATACATAAAAAAAAGACATTGTATTTCAAGGACACCGTTCACAAATTTCGGTGCCAATCGCAGCTTGAAAACAAACTTCTTCAAAACTTTCAGTGGTGGGGTGACATTAAGATGGCGCAAAGATGGCCGCCAGTAATCTGTCCTGAATCTGCCAAAAACCTCGGCCGGAGATAAGGAGATAAAGCAGGTGTCCAAGGGGTGGGAACAGCCCCAGATGACCTGAATGAAGTCCCTGAGTGAATCAGATGATAATCTGATTTAAATGTTTTTTTAACAAATAGGTGCTTCACGGCTCCTCTATGGGATTTTCCTTTGGGAAATCGGGAGAACAAGGCGGATTGATACGAACCGATTCCAAGTCGTCTGTCTCGACTGATATTGATGCTCAACCTGCCGACTCCTTTAGCGTGGTCGCCGTTTAAACCACGACCAACGCTGAGCTGGTCTTGAATGGATCTTCCTTAGAAGGCGGTGCTGGAGGTTCGAGGGGATCCAGCCAATTGGACAACCGAGCTGTGCTGACTGTACAAAATAAACAAACAATGCAGCTTCAATCCAGTAAAACATTTGGTAACCTGCTAATGCTGACAGGGCAGGCTGCTCTTAACGTAGCATTTTAATATTAGCTAACTAGTAGTGCACCCGCTGCGTACGCAGCTGCCATGTTAAGAGTGGTGTGTAGATTTGAATCGATTTCAACAATATTTCAGTACCTAGAAATTGATCTTTTTGCCAGCCTTTTCGTAGCGTAGCAACGGAAATTCAGAGCTCAAGGTTGCAATAAAATTTAGGTTTCCGTTGCTACGCTACGAATCATTCCGTTGCTACGCGGTACGATTTCGATGGTGAAAAATGCATTGTTGTCGGACTTTTTCCGTTGATTTTTTTGTTAATTTTCAACATTTCACCAGCAAAACCCGATTCAATCGCCGTGAAAATGGCACAATAGTGTGTGAACCCGCATTACGAACCGATCTAGCGCAAGCGCCGGCTTTTTAGACGAAACTTCACGATTTCTATAAAGATGTACAGACGCAAACTATTTCACCCCTAAAAAATAAAAAAAAATGTGAATATTAAAATTTTTATTTTCGAAATAAAAAAAGTTCAGAAAATATTTTAAAATTTTTAATAACTCTTGGAATAAAAAAAAAAAAAAAAAAAAAAATATTTGAATTGATCAACTTAACCTAATCGAACCTAACCTAACCGAACTTAACCTAACCTAACCTAACCTAACCTAAGGGTCATTCCATATCAAGTGCCCACACTCAAAACCTTCACTATCTCAGAACTTGACGAAATTTTCAGGAGGGTTAGAACACCGGAAATAAAAAATCTCTTTTAAAGTTTTTTTCCATACGCCTAGCGGTTTGCCCGTGGCAGGGGATGGAAAAATAAAATATTTTACTTTTTGCCCCGCACGGCCATTCACTATATTCACTCTAGCGTTTGAACAAATAAACTTAAAACGATGGGATTAGTTCTAAAATGATAATCGTGCTTTCATTAACAAGAAAAAATGCATAAATTGCTTACTTATCAAGTTTAGGGGTAGAAAAAATCCACCCTTAAATTTCAACCCTTAATAACTCGAGAAGTAAGATTTTTTTTTTTTTTTTTTTTGTTGTGAAGCATCTCCTGTCTATTATCTTTCCATGAAAAAAAAAATAATCATTAACAGCCGTATGATCAGAAGTTATGAGATTTTTATTGTATAAATGTGTGTGCATTTAGTTGTGTTTCTGCAAGTCTGTTAGCATGGTCCATGCAATTCACCCGTAAATTGATAGATTATATAATTTTTCAGTTTAAAAATTGTGTGTAAGTACTACAAAGATTCTTTTTACTCACTCATTTCTTCGTTTCACTCTGACCTATCACTCTGGCTTCTTCGAACAACGGCGAGGAGGAGAACACCCGCGTGGCTACTGAGTGCTCAGACACGGGTACGAAGCAATGCAGTTTTTGCGTGCCGGGAATTGGCCGGGATGACGCAAATCGTGTGGCTAGCAGCTGTTCTGTGTCTTGGTGCTCCTCAATAGTTCCGAATGTGAAGTTGATGGTCGGGATGGCTTCGACCGCCCAATCGAAGAGTTGCCGGGGTGTTATTATTTGCGACTCGTAGGGGCGCTGAAGACTCGCCCGCGCTGCCAGCCGCTTGACCGTCCCTCCGACGCCGTCGCAGGCGCTCTTCCCATGTGACGTCGCCGTGAAATGCCACTCCACGTCGGCCCCAAAGTCTCTTTGATAGTGGCACAAGTTGGCAAAATTTTTCCTATTTTTATATTGCGAGGCTGCCCCATCAGAAAAAAAGAACATCTTCTTTATGGTCTGAAATTTATTGTGCAAAAAGCTCACGAGTTTTTTTATGAATAGATGCACTGCGACAGTGTTGTGGATCAAACTCTCGGAAATTACAACAAAGCTGATGTGGCGCTCTTCCCCGCCCTCTTTGTAATATGCCACGAAGGGGTGGATGGTGGCGGACGCATTGTTCCAGTGGAACCCCTGGGCCTCGTCTTGTAGCACGAACGCATAGTTTTCGGCAAAATCACAGATCACCAAAAACTCGCCGGGCAGGAGACCGCACTTGATGTCCGATTGGTGCGAAGATTGTTTTTTAGCAATAAAAGAGTGGCGGCACAGAGCAACTAATTTTGCACAACAACTGTCCACGAATTCCTCGGATGAATCGATGTGCGTTTGCAGGGTGCATCGGTCGGTGCTCTCCCACTGCTTGTAGATAACATTGTCCACCATTTCGTCGTCCAGCAGTTGCGTGAGGCGCTCCTTTAACGGCTCGATGCCCGGGCACTCCTCACACTCGCCTAGATGGCATTCGGGGAGGGGACTGTCGCAGACCAACTGCTCAAGGCAGTCGTGGTAAGATGTTATCGGATAAGATTGGTCCACTGTCAACTTCGTCAAGTCGGCACCGATGATCATTAGCTTGACGTTTTGGTGGATAGTGCACACGCACACCGAATGAGTCCCACTGGCACCAGGCAACACACAGTTCTTCGGCCGCAGCTCTGCAAATTTTGAAAATCCTATTTTATTATTAGGAAATTTGTCCTTGAATTGGGTATGGAGGTCCTTAAGGTTTGAGAGTACGAGCCTTTTCTGGATGTGCACTCGAGTGCCGCTCGCCTCCTTGACGGAAACATAGTCTTTCTTGCCCGGCATGGCTCGGCTCACATCGTCTGAATTGTAAAAAGATTTTACTCGGTCAACTGTGGCTCGGTCAATTGTTTTTCCTGGCTTTGGATTCGGGGTTGACAAAATTCCCTTTTCCAGGACGAGCTTCTTTGCCTTGCGGACCATGCGCTCTGACGCTTGAAACTCTGCCACTGTTCGCCGGACAGAGCAGCTCTTCGGGAGGACAGTTAGAACATGCACTTTCTCGCTGTTGGATGTGGACGAGTGAAACTTCTCTTTCAGCTGATTAATCATTTCGCGACCATCAGCTGAATCTTGGCCACTGTCGCTTTCAGCGTCAGAGGTAGTGGTTCTTTTAAGCGCACCTTCGAGTTTCTTCAATTTCTTCCTGGGATAACTGGATTGCGCCAACTTTTTCTTAACAATGGGCGATTGCCCTAGCTCCGCCAAGCCCACGTTGATGTTAGACAAAGCAGCGTCTTGTCGGAAAAAATATGCTTGACTCTCGGCGTTTGCACCACTGCAGCCGGGCTGCGAGTTGTCGCCATCGCTGGAGGTCGTCGTCGTCACTGGAGAGTCGCTGCTGATTGGTTTTACGTAGTTATTTAAATCTTTCCTACATTTGGCACAGATTTTGCTTCCTACTGGAATCGAGGAAATCTTTTCAATCATCCACGGCTGGACGTTGAGGAGAGACTTCAGCTGTGTGTGGGAAACGTGTTTAAAAGGATTGCAGCACTTCGCTCGAGTAAACGAGTCCATGATTAAATTACATAAAATATACAAATATTATTTTGTAAATATTTTTCACATTATAACTATTAAATAAACTAGCTATTACTATACTATTGCTATTAATTAAAACTATGTTCACAAGACACTTCCAACTATATTATTTCGATGTTGAAAAATGCATTGTTGTCGGACTTTTTCCGTCGATTTTTTTTGGTAATTTTAGCAGCCTGATAGCAGCCTGAGACTGCTTGATGGCGGAGCGTGGTTCGAACTTTATCCGAAACAGCGGTGACAGTTAAAGTGACTTGTCGTTTCATATCCTGAGTATCGCAGTGATAAGAGCGTTACTTCTGATTGGTGGAGAAATTATAATCAAATTTCACTATACTACTATTATGCACCAACTAATGAAACACCAATTGTGAGCGAATCTAACAATTGTCATAGCAATAAGCACAAGCATAGCACACAAGGATCTTAAAACTTGGTTATCATATGGGACTGCACACAATTGACATAGCAATAAGCACAAGCATAGCACACAAGGATCTTAAAACTTGGTTATCATATAGGACTGCACGCAATCGACATAGCAATAAGCACAAGCATAGCACACAAGGATCTTAAAACTTGGTTATCATATGGGACTGCACACAATTGACATAGCAATAAGCACAAGCATAGCACACAAGGAACTTAAAACTTGGTTATCATATGGGACTGCACACAATTGACATAGCAATAAGCACAGGCATAGCACACAAGGATCTTAAAACTTGGTTATCATATGGAACTGCACACAATTGACATAGCAAGATGCACAAGCATAGCACACAAGGATCTTAAAACTTGGTTATCATATGGGACTGCACACAATTGACATAGCAATAAGCACAAGCATAGCACACAAGGATCTTAAAACTTGGTTATCATATGGGACTGCACACAATTGACATAGCAATAAGCACAAGCATAGCACACAAGGATCTTAAAACTTGGTTATCATATGGGACTGCACACAATTGACATAGCAATAAGCACAAGCATAGCACACAAGGATCTTAAAACTTGGTTATCATATGGGACTGCACACAATTGGCATAGCAAGTAGCACAAGCATAGCACACAAGGATCTTAAAACTTGGTTATCATATGGGACTGCAGACAATTGACATAGCAATTAGCACAAGCATAGCACACAAGGATCTTAAAACTTGCTTATGATATGGGACTGCTCCGTGCTCACAAGGAACACAACTTGCATAGCGCTTAGCAATTTTCTAACAATTCCAACGTCTGGTGTGCTGTGCTTATAATAATAATACTAATAATAATAATAATAATAATAATAATACATTTTTTCTGTCTAGATCTCAAGGTTGATATGAGACAGTGATGTATCAATACAGCACACATTTGCTGCCTCATTTAGTAGGTACACATTTTAGAATACAAGACAATTTTAGAATACATTTTAAGAATTTAACAAGTATATCAATCCTTTCCGGCCTTTGCCAAGTAATCGTCAATAGACTGAATACATTCGTAGAATCCAAGGTACCAAACGAACCTTTTACTATTGAAAAACTCGCAGCACGTGGAGATTATTTCTCGTTCAAAGTGGGGGCCAACGCTTCCCTCATGGACCTGTTGCACAGCCATTCATTTTGGCCCAAAGGTGTAGCAGCTAGAAGATTTTTTCTACAAGCGCGGCCGAAAAAATCTTTAGTGTAACGCTTCCGTCGGAACCATTGAACCATTGAACAAGGAAGAAAAATCAAGAATTATAACATGAAATTGGGACATGAAATTGAAGACTACAGAGGAAGCGAGGAAATGAGGAAGCTACTACAAGCGAAATAAGACGTGTAGAAACGGGGTAACAAAATCATGCATCAAAAGTAAGATCCCTAAAAAATTCCAAATGTCTAGAGATTGAAGCATCTCTTCAAGATGTAGTTTGTGATGAACTATGTGTAAGTGAGCATTGGCTATATTTCTATGAACTTGATGTATTTAATATTTCTGGCTTCAGGCAAGCACCAATGTTTTGTAAGTCAAATTACATTCACGGTGGAGTTGGGATCTTTGTCAAATGCAATTTAGTCAGGGTCCAAACCAGGGATGACATCATAGCACTGAGGGTAGAAAAGCATTTTGAAGCAGCAGGCATTGAAATGCGACATTAATTAGACAAACTAGTTCAAGTTGTTTTGTATAGGTCGCCTCTTGGTAAATTTAAGATTTTTCTAGAGAAATTGTCAGTGCTTCTTGAAAAACTGTTTATTGGTAATAGAAGTAATGCTGTAGTATTATCAGGGGACTTTAATGTTGACTTCCAATGTACTAAATCTAAAAAAGCTAGACAGCTGACAAATCTATTATCACGCTTTGGTCTGGAGGCTACGATAGAACAAGCCACACGAATAACTTGGGCATCGAAAACTTGCATAGATAATATCATTACTAACGTACCTGTAGGATTTTACACAAGCGAAGTAATGGACTTGAACCTTTCTTATCACTGCGCTCAATTAATTCAATTAGCTGTGCAGGTGAAAACAAGTAAACCGCTATTATCTCACACTAGGAAAAGAGTGATCAATGACCTTAGTGTAAATAGATTCAGAGTCTGTTTATCAACATCAGCGACTAGATGGTCAAGTGTGCGAGAGCTAACGGATGTGAACGTTATGTCGCAATTCTTTATGGATATATTTTTAAACGCTTTCGACGAGTGTTTCCCCCTTAAAATAGTTAGATGTACCTACAAATCGAAATAAAAAATGGATTACAAATGAAGTGATGGAAAAGCGAAGGGTCATAAACGAGTTACTCATGCAAGTAAAATATTCAGCAATCGCGCCAGATTCCACTGTCATTTCAACGCTGAAATCAGATTACAGGAGAAGAATTCGTTTTGCTAAAAAGAGTTCTCTGGGAAGGCAGTTGTCTAACTCAAATAACATTGCACAAACTTCGTGGGCCATCATAAAAGAGAAGACAGGAATAAGTCAAATAAGTGTCAAATCACTAAATATTAACAATAACGAATCCACCGATATGTGTGTACTTGCAAATGCTTTTAACTCGTATTTTATCAACATAGCGAGGTCACTAAAAGCTAAACTGCTGGCAGTAGATGATGATATTTCAGTAAAATCTGTAACTAAAACAATATTTCTGCAGCTAGTAACTGAAAAAGAAATTCTGACTACGTGAAACGAACTCAAAGCGAAAGCTACTCAAGATGTTTATGGATTATTAACTGTCCTGATTCGGAAATTGGGAATTGTCCTGCATCGGAAATCCGTGGTTTGCGCTGTCTCATCCTTGGTGATTGTTTTCGTCAGGATAGGTGTGTTCTTCTTCACCCGCTATTCGAACATGTCAACAATTGCTCCTACCTTGCGTATCTTGGCTCTTGGTTCTCGTTTATAATCCTTTCCCGTAATAATCTATGGTATATTGGTATATTTATAATAATCTATAATCTAATCTATGGTATATTGGAGATGATAAAAGAAATCTTAACACAAATAATTTAAAAAAACTATGAAAAGTAACATTTAAATATCTTATTATTAAAAAAAAAAACATTGTGATCTAGCAGGAAAAAAGTATTTTTGCATAATTTTGATTAAAATCCAATTTTTTAAATGAAAGAAAATATTAACAGACATAACTGTAGCATATTTCTATAAATGGAAAACACTGCCATTTGATTCCTGTGCTAAAACATTTGTCAGTGGTGCAAATAATGACGAAGCAACAGTTAATAAGAAATAAAAAAAACAGTTGGCAATCAAACTTAGGATAGAAAAATATATGACTTTAAAACAATACAACAAAAAACAATCAACGTAAACAAACGCAACTAAAAGAAAAAAGCCAAACCACAAAATCACACTATCTTGTCCATCACAGCCTGGTCATCAACTTCATGATTTATTTCCATCACAGCCTGGTCATCAACTTCATGATTTCTTTCCATCACAGCCTGGTCATCAACTTCATGATTTCTTTCCATCACAGCCTGGTCATCAACTTCATGATTTCTTTCCATTACAGCCTGGTCATCAACTTCATGATTTCTGTCCATCACAGTCTGGTCATCACCTTCATGATTTCTTTCCTGCACAGCCTGGTCATCAACTTCATGATATCTTGTCCATCACAGCCTGGTCATCAACTTCATGATTTCTTTCCATTACAGCCTGGTCATCAACTTCATGATTTCTGTCCATCACAGCCTGGTCATCAACTTCATGACTTTCCATCACAGCCTGGTCATCAACTTCATGATTTCTGTCCATCACAGCCTGGTCATCAACTTCATGACTTTCCATCACAGCCTGGTCATCAACTTCATGATTTCTTACCATCACAGCCTGGTCATCAACTTCATGATTTCTTACCATCACAGCCTGGTCATCAACTTCATGATTTCTTTCCATCACAGCCTGGTCATCAACTTCATGATTTCTTTCCATCACAGCCTGGTCATCAACTTCATGATTTCTTTCCATCACAGCCTGGTCATCAACTTCATGATTTCTTTCCATCACAACCTGGGCATCAACTTCATGATTTCTTTCCATCACAGCCTGGTCATCAACAAGTTATTATTATAAAACCACCTTCTTTGGGCGCTTGCCTAACTAATTGCCGTAATTTCAAGACCTTCGCGTAAGTTTACTGACAGCCTTGCCGATCAACTCAGCCCAATTCTTCCTCGTAGACTCCTGTAGTACCACAAAGAAGAGTGACAAAGTGAAGATGTGCGTGGTGGCCGTCATGAGAAACAAATACTCGAAGAGGAAGTCGCTGACGATGACGCGCTCCTCGGAGAAGATGTGAAAGACCCAGGTGAACCCGAACAGAAAGAAGATGAAGAAGCTGGTCTTAAGCTTGTTCATTTGCTCGGCCTTCTGGTTTTTGCTGTGTCGTGTTATTTCCCCCTCGCCGTCCTTCTTGAAGATGTGCTTCAAAATCTTGATAAAGATGCAGAAGTTGACGAACAGGATGAATCCTGCCGGTGCCTGGACGGTCACCTGGAAGACGATTCCCTCGGGATAGCAGTAACCTCGGTCGAACCTGTCGGTCTGGTAGAAGCCGGGGTTGCAACTCAGCAGGATGATGATAGGCACTAACGGTACGCCCCAGGCAAACGTTGCCACCTTCAGGATGAGGTGAGTGGTCGCCTTGGCACCGGCCACGGTGGTCAGCCTCTTCAGCTGTAGGCAGGATAACACCAGCATCCAGAGGAACATGGCGAGGAACGAGTAATGACGTAGCACGCCGTAGACTAGACAACCAATGCTCTCTGTCGTCATGCGCACAAAGCTGACGGTGAAACCGAGAACTAGGTTGCAAGTCAGTGCCAGTACCATGTGCAGGAGGATCTTGTGCCCCGTGTTTTCCCGCCATTGCTTAAAGAAGATGGCCGTGCCAAAGATGGAACCCAAACCAAGTACTGACAGAAGACACTCGATGGCGGTAGCTGTCATAAGACCAGGTTTGTCCTTCAATAAGTCTGTCCATGGGTTGTTTATAATTGGTTGCTCATCAGCTGCATAGATTTTCTTCAAGGCAAACCTTGCGATCGGAACGCCGTCCTGCATTGCAAAGTACTTGCCGCTGCAACGACAGGCACTGAAATTACCCATATCGCTGTACAGCTTCGCGCAGCCTTGACTCGACCAATCACGGAGATTGTTATTCCACGCACTACAAGATATATAGTTATATGAGTGATAATCATCCTGGACATAGTCCTCGCTAAACGCTATCATTGGTTCATCGTATGTGATGTCAATATGGTGTTTGCTGTAAGACGCAAACGACCAGGCAGACACCTCGCCCTTGTGAGGAAACGTTACGGTCACTTCAAGATATTGCACCGCAATTGACTTTTTTGTATTAAACGAATGCCAAAACACGTTTTTCCAGACGACGACAAAAGCTACGCGCTTGTGAGCTTCCAAAAGCCTCCCCGAGACGTCCAACGCAAACGGGGCTAATCCTTGCACCGTTGGCTTTCTATTGACCGTGATTTTATCACTCTCACCCTTTGTGCTGGCATCGAAGTCTAACGTGAACCCCTCAACCGACTTGCTGCCTTTTAAGTCGGCTACTATTAGGGAGACGCGTGGCTCTGATGATACAATAAAGTCAGATTCTAGGACGAGTTTTGCCGTGATGATGACGAGGTCACGGATGATACGTTCGGACAACTCGTTGTGTATCTGAACCTCGCGTTCGACAATGCGTGCGACCTCCTGGAAAGTGTTTGTGTCTCCAGAAGTTTTGGTAAAGACATCTAACACTTCCTCATGGCGACGTTTGATGTCAGATGAGTTCAGGAACTGAATGTAATACTCCTCGTTGATGAACTGTTCGTCGAGAGTGCAGCTTTCTTTCCAGACGAGCCCCCACCTGGAGATCCTTGGGCGCCAGTCACCGCGGAAGATCTCGTCGTTGAAGCGGCAGTCGCGGCGGGTGATGGCACCCGTTGACGCGTTTGTGAAAAATTGAAAATATATGCCTCTCCCAACTGAAACAAAATTAAATGTATTTCGCTCACTTCCCTTCTGCTAATCGGTAACCAAAAGGTGAAGTTAGGCACATAGAAAATGCGTCAGGTATTGGATGGGTGACCATCATACACATGGCCAGTTCTGTTCGGGAGAGAGGTTGGACGGATAAAAGTTAAGCAACACTGCGCTGGGTTGGGTATTGGATGGGCGACCATCGTACACATGACCAGATTTGTTCGGGAGAGAGGTTGGAGGGATGAAAGTTAAGCAACACTGCGCTGGGTCAGGTATTGGATGGGTGACCATCGTACACATGACCAGATTTGTTCGGGAGAGAGGTTGGAGGGATGAAAGTTAAGCAACACTGCGCTGGGTCAGGTATTGGATGGGTGACCATCATACACATGACCAGTTCTGTTCGGGAGAGAGGTTGGAGGGATGAAAGTTAAGCAACACTGCGCTGGGTCAGGTAATGGATGGGTGACCATCGTACACATGACCAGATTTGTTCGGGAGAGAGGTTGGAGGGATGAAAGTTAAGCAACACTGCGCTGGGTCAGGTATTGGATGGGTGACCATCATACACATGCCCAGTTCTGTTCGGGAGAGAGGTTGGAGGGATGAAAGTTAAGCAACACTGCGCTGGGTCAGGTAATGGATGGGTGACCATCATACAAATGACCAGTTCTGTTCGGGAGAGAGGTTGGACGGATAAAAGTTAAGCAACACTGCGCTGGGTCAGGTATTGGATGGGTGACCATCGTGCGCATGACCAGATTTGTTCGGGAGAGAGGTTGG
Organism: Protonemura montana; assembly: GCA_947568835.1. Taxonomy (NCBI): domain Eukaryota; kingdom Metazoa; phylum Arthropoda; class Insecta; order Plecoptera; family Nemouridae; genus Protonemura; species Protonemura montana. Next base: position 23,576,796 of record OX387606.1, on the reverse strand, counting down.
AGGGATGAAAGTTCAGCAACACTGCGCTGGGTATGGTATTGGTTGGGTGACCATCATACACATGACCAGTTCTGTTTGGGAGAGAGGTTGGAGAGATGAAAGTTAAGCAACACTGCGCTGGGTCAGGTATTGGATGGGTGACCATCGTGCACATGACCAGATTTGTTCGGGAGAGAGGTTGGAGGGATGAAAGTTAAGCAACAATGCGCTGGGTCAGGTATTGGATGGGTGACCATCATACACATGACCAGTTCTGTTCGGGAGAGAGGTTGGAGCGATGAAAGTTAAGCAACACTGCGCTGACTTGTGCCACCAGACCAGTGATACCAGACTAGCAGACAAAAAATTGCGTCGCTAAACCTCATCTTAATTTTCCTAATCATTTAACTGCGCCATGGAATTTTTCTTTTGTGCAGACAATTGACTTTAACGTTGTGGTGAGTGACGGACTTGCTCTGTTGTAATTGACTTGTGGTCCTAAAAAGGACCTAAAAAGTCGACGTTTCGTCGGCGTTGGCGCCGACATCTTCAGGACTGTATCGAGGTGGCAGGTGTTCGCCGCTTATATTAGGAAGGTTCTACTCCTGCCGACATCGCCAGTCCTGAAGATGTCGGCGCCAACGTCGACGAAACGTCGACTTTTTATGTCCTTTTTAGGACCACAAGTCAATTACAACAGAGCAAGTCCGTTACTTACCACAACATTCACACACGGCTCTGAACCACTTCACCAAACCATTGACTTAAATTTTAAAGTTCAGAAAAAGTTCTGAAGTGCTGTGCAAGATGGAAAAACGTACAATCAATCAGTAAACCATGAATAATCGCCACCAGAATAACTTTTTAAGCAATTTACTCGGCGAATCTAGCCGCGGCCACAAAGACACGGCTCCATCGACATCGATTGTCTCTCCTTCGGGACAGAAGTCAGCGTCCTCGACCCGCATTAGGTAAGTGTCGTTGAAAACGCTGGTATTTGTGTCGCGGCCGATCGGTATCGATCTTGAGATGGGACTGAAGACTCGGAACTTGATGTTGAAGTGTTGGTCTTCGTCCAGGCTCTCGTTGATGTACGAGACACTGCAGTCTGACTGTTTGAGAAGTTCACACAGATCCGTCTCGAGCTTGCTCTTTGCCTCTTCGGTAATTTTGACCTTCACGTTGTTGTCAGTTTGAGTCAATTGAATTTGGAATCTCTCGCTTGTCGTCTGGTCGTCAACTGGGAATTAAATAATAACAAAATGGTCAATAACAAAAAAAAAAAAATTGTTGATTTCTCCGAATTTTCGGCCAGATTAGAGGTCAGAGGGATGAAAGTTAAGCAAAACTGCGTTAAATCAGGTATTGAATCGGTGACTATCATACACATGACCAGTTCTGTTCGGAAGAGAGGTTAGAGGGATGAAAGTTAAGCAACACTGCGCTGGGTCAGGTATTGGATGTGTGACCATCAAACACATGTCCAGTTCTGTTCAGGAGAGAGGTTTGAGGGATGAAAGTTAAGCAACACTGCGCTGGGTCAGGTATTGGATGTGTGACCATCAAACACATGTCCAGTTCTGTTCAGGAGAGAGGTTTGAGGGATGAAAGTTAAGCAACACTGCGCTGGGTCAGGTATTGGATGAGTGACCATCAAACATATGACCAGTTCTGTTCAGGAGAGAGGTTTGAGGGATGAAAGTTAAGCAACACTGCGCTGGGTCAGGTATTGGATGAGTGACCATCAAACATATGACCAGTTCTGTTCGGGAGAGAGGTTGGAGCGATGAATGTCGTAACCTTGATGCTCTTCGACTATTCGAATTATTCACCCACATATTGACCAGGTGCAACAGGAGCAGTTAAAACAACAATGCGTCGTTAAACACCTGTTATTCAAGTTATATAATCAAAAACAGTGGTATACTTACAGTGAATAAATTTATTTTTTCGTGGAAACACAACTGGTTTACGCTGGCAAAAGCCGCAGGAGAACATGAAGTTGATGCCGACATTTTCAATGTTCCCCGATGTCAGATTCACGACTCTCAACGTAGGCATATCAAACTGCAAGCCAAGACGTAAGTTTACAAAAAGAATATTTTAAAACCTCATAAGCTCATAAGCCATGGCAGGAAATAGCAAGAGGAATGAGAAAGGACGCGCGGACAGGACGAAATGCTCACCACAGGAAACTATACAGGAGAGGGTACTAAAGGAAACAAGGCAGCCAATTGACACTTGAGAGAGGGACAGTTGTGTGCAATCCCCTCCCGAGTATCAAAAAATTTCAATTAAGACTTAATAATATGACTGAATAATATCCAAAGACAAATAACTATGGTAGAATCTAGTATAAGAAATAAAATAAGATTAAAATTGTTATGCTGTATACTCAGACACCGCAATTTATGTACTTGCAAATCTGTTTTAATCAATAAAAAAGCTTAAATAAGCTTGTATAAGCTTGTATTAACCTTAAACTAGTAGTGCACCCGCTGCTGCGAATGCAGCTGCCGTGTGTGAAGTGACAGATAAGAGTGATGTGTTAATTTGAGTTGATTTCAGCAATTTCAGTTCATAAGTATATTTCATAAGTGCATAGATAAGTAAGCTAGACCTTAATGGTCCACCATATATTTGGATAGCTGTCGATTTTTAAATAAATTGATTTTCTCTCTTTTTAGTATTAAAGTTTACTCTAGAAAAATGTTAAAAAGGTAGAAAAAGGTAAAAAAAGGTAAAAAGGTAGATCGGGGTTCGAGTCCGCGTTTGGGCATCAATTTTTGAGACGGTTATAGTGTTGCTAATAATAAAATACCCCGCGCATTGCAAGCGTTTGCAATTTAAATAAGATTTCAATCCTAAGATTTACCCTCTTTCTTAATTTTAAGACTTAGATTCAATGTCCAGGTTTCATTCAACTTTCGGCTTAGATTTAGGTAAAATACCATAAATATGAATTTTATAAAGCATTTAATTTCTTAACTAACACATAGTTAGGTGACATTGTTGGTAAATTTGAGTGACCTGCAATTTCTCGATTGTGAATGGCTTAAGGCGGAGTGCCTGCGCAGAGAGAACGTTTGCGCAGAACAGTTCATCAATCGCTCTCAAGTCTTGGTGAATTTTAATACACGCTATGCCATCCGGACACGAAAATCCGTGCTGGTCTTTGGAATGGGAATTTGTTCTCTGCCTTCGGCTCAGCCGCATGAGCCAGACGCTCTGTACCCCCGCTGGCCCCACGTCTCTACATCTCTGCGCTGGCGAACATTTTCTGCTATTTTCGCGAGGTGGACACTCCGTTCGTCCACCTGGCGCTGGCCAACGCCATTTCGCACGATCTGGCCTACGTTCTTCGCACTCTCCGACGGGTCAGGTTCGAACGCTTCTTTGGGATCTTTTTGCCAGCCTTTTTATTAAATCTCAATTCAATTTCAACCTTCAGCTCTGAATTTCTGTTGCTACGCTACGAAAAGGCAGGCAAAAATATCTTTTCTTAGGAACTAAACTCACAAACTGCATTTGTCTAAGATAAAAAAATAAAAATACTTACATCAAAATACTCAAGTTCATCGCTCTTCCCTTTCCAACATTGATCTCTGTCCAGGTCATTGTATGGTACCAACTGGTCGCCACAAAGCGCTCTCTCCTCTTCGTTCAGCTTCTCGTAATAATACAAGATATCCATTTCTTGGTCACAGCAAGCCCATTTCACGCCATCCCAGTAAACCGGCTCCTCAAGGTCAAGCTTGATCGCGCCGAGCTCCTGCAGATGATCCACACAACGCCCGACCTCCGATTGACATGAAATGGCAAAGATGGCCGCCAAAAGCACGACCAGAACTTCGGTGTGCATCGCTTGTTTCAGACTTAAAGCTTGGCCTGCACTTTACTCGCACTTGACATGAAGTTGACGCACAACTTGAATAATTCACCTGCACCTGTCATAGAATACCAGAGAATACTTGTTTTATAATAACCTTACCAGGGTCACTGGAAGCACAACTTGAATAATTCACCTGCACCTGTCATAGAATACCAGAGAATACTTGTTTTATAATAACCTTACCAGGGTCACTGGAAGCACAACTTGCCACTTAAATCAAGAGTCAACTTAAAGAATATTGAATTACCTGTTGTTTTTCTTCGATTAAGGAATTTTACTAACGATAAAGCACAATTGAACCTGTGTAAATTATCCGGCAAGTGTTGACTGCGTAGTGGCTAGACATTTTAAAACAGCTCGTGTATTTTTTCATCGATAACATAACAAAGTAGCAAAGCGTGGCATTGCGGGCTTATGACCATTGCTTGATAGCATATCATTTTGGACGAGGAATGGTTTCGACGTGGAACAGGCCAAGTTTTATCAATCACACTATCACCCGCCCTTGACTACGATGTGCGATTAATCGTGTGGTAGCCACAAGAGTTCGGTGTACTAACTTAAAGTGAATACTCCAAAATAGTATCCAAACCCAAAACCGAACAGTGCAATCCCGGCACGATCCCGGTTTTGGATTTGATATCAGGCATAGACAAGGGAGATACATAAACCCAAATTTATTACTAAGTATTTGGTAACTAGAGAGCACCGAAAAAGGGTTCTTTGTCCAGATTCCCGCCAAAATATTTAACTACCCTCCCTTGACAAAACAAAAAGATGTTTCAAATGATGCTCAGCTTGGTCAGTCACTCTCAAACTTTTACACGGGAAACATGTCGCGACAAGGATCATTGAGTCCTGTTGGTTTTCTCTCAGCTGATAGAGCTACCAGCCTGGTGACAGGACAGGGCTGCAGAGGGTCGCAGCCCTCTCAGCTGATAGAGCTACCAGCCTGGTGACAGGACAGGGCTGCAGAGGGTCGCAGCCCTCTCAGCTGATAGAGCTACCAGCCTGGTGACAGGACAGGGCTGCAGAGGGTCGCAGCCCTGTCAGCTGATAGAGCTACCAGCCTGGTGACAGGACAGGGCTGCAGAGGGTCGCAGCCCTCTCAGCTGATAGAGCTACCAGCCTGGTGACAGGACAGGGCTGCAGAGGGTCGCAGCCCTCTCAGCTGATAGAGCTACCAGCCTGGTGACAGGACAGGGCTGCAGAGGGTCGCAGCCCTGTCAGCTGATAGAGCTACCAGCCTGGTGACAGGACAGGGCTGCAGAGGGTCGCAGCCCTCTCAGCTGATAGAGCTACCAGCCTGGTGACAGGACAGGGCTGCAGATGGTCGCAGCCCTCTCAGCCGATAGAGCTACCAGCCTGGTGACAGGACGGGGCTGCAGAGAGTCACAGCTCTCTCAGCTGATAGAGCTACCAGTCTGGTGACAGGACAGGGCTGCAGAGGGTCGCAGCCCTGTCAGCTGATAGAGCTACCAGCCTGGTGACAGGACAGGGCTGCAGAGGGTCGCAGCCCTCTCAGCTGATAGAGCTACCAGCCTGGTGACAGGACAGGGCTGCAGAGGGTCGCAGTCCTCTCAGCTGATAGAGCTACCAGCCTGGTGACAGGACAGGGCTGCATCCGGTGATTTCGTAGTGCTCTCGCTCGTTGCTCTCGCTTCTTCTTCTTCTTCTTCTTATACGCGTTTAAAGTTTGCTCTGCGGGTTGCGTGGAGAAGATTTAGCGTGGAGGAGCCAAGTTTGCACTGCGGGTTGCGTGGAGAAGATTTAGCGTGGAGGAGCCAAGTTTGCACTGCGGGTTGCGTGTAGGAGTTTTAGCGAGTAGGAGCTCCATTCTATTATTATTTGTGGTGTTTAACGACGCACTGTTTTGACAACTGGCCCTGCGGCACTGGTCTAATGGCGTCGGTGAATGAGTGGATGATGATGAGGATGATGATGAACCTAACCTAGCCTAGAAGGGAGGAGGGGAAACCCGGTGCCGGCACGTAGCCTAATCCTGTCAAAGACCAAGGGGTTCACCGGCTTAACGTCCCTTCCGAAGGACGGTACAACGCGAACAACAGGATTCCTCCACAAATCCATGCTGTCGAGAGGTTGATAAGCAAGGCGAGTGAAGTTGCTGTACTAACTTTCATCCCTCCAAACTCTCTCCCGAACAGAACTGGTCATGTGTATAATGGTCACCCATTCAATACCTGACTCAGCGCAGTGTTGCTTAACTTCGGTGATCTTACGAGAACAGGTGTTTCCAACACGCCAAACCGTTCGGTTGAGCTCCATTCTCCTAGAGACCTTCTCCATTCTCTGACCAAATTTTAGAAAACCAGTTATTAGTTGAAGAGTGCCATGCATTGATATTGTATGTATTCGGTACAATTTGGTTGGTGAAATTTTTTTTTGATTTTGGTCTAAATCATTTTGCTAGTAATTATTGGTGAAAGGTTTATTGGTTTATAGTTTCTTATAGTTATTGGTTTATGTACCAGTGGCAACTATTGATTTGGGTTATTGCAGACACCGGATCTCATGAGATCACCGGAGTTAAACAACACTGCGCTGGGTTAGGTATTGGATGGGTGACCATCATACACATGACCAGTTCTGATCGGGAGAGAGGTTGAAGGGATGAAAGTTAATGAAGGAGCTTCACTTTTCTTGCTTATCAACCTCTCGACAGCATGGATTTGTGGAGGAATTCTGTTGTCCACGTTGTACCGTCCTTCGGAAGGGACACAGGGACTTCATTTACATATAAATTCAACGTTTGGTCAACATAGAGATGCTGAGATCGCCTGACAGAGCTTCTCAATTCTACTGTCTTTCGTTACCACGGGTATATCATGACCTAGCATAGGAGATTCAATGGTAGATTCAACGTTTGGTAGCCATGGAGATGCTGAGATCGCCTAACAGAGCTTCTCAATTCTGCTATCTGATGTTACCACGGGTATATCATGGCCTAGCATAGGAGATTCAATGGTAGATTCAACGTTTGGTAGCCATGGAGATGCTGAGATCGCCTGACAGAGCTTATCAATTCTGCTATCTTATGTTACCACGGGTATATCATGGCCTAGCATAGGAGATTCAATGGTAGATTCAACGTTTGGTAGCCATGGAGATGCTGAGATCGCCTGACAGAGCTTCTCAATTCTGCTATCTTATGTTACCACGGGTATATCATGGCCTAGCATAGGAGGTTCAATGGTAGATTCAACGTTTGGTAGCCATGGAGATGCTGAGATCGCCTAACAGAGCTTCTCAATTCTGCTATCTGATGTTACCACGGGTATATCATGGCCTAGCATAGGAGGTTCAATGGTAGATTCAACGTTTAGTAGCCATGGAGATGCTGAGATCGCCTGACAGAGCTTCTCAATTCTGCTATCTTATGTTACCACGGGTATGTCATGACCTAGCAACGGAGGTTCTAGGCTTTGAAAGATTGCAATGTTTATTCTTTTTCAATTTATTACCACAAATAAAACGTCATCCACAACACAACTCGCAATACATAATCGAAAAGAACTAATAACGGTTCAATTTAAGTAATTAGTTTGGATTAAATTACAATTTAAGCAACTTTCTAAATGGGTCATTCCTTGTAAAATCAACCGACCAAAGAACCGTCACCTCTCAGAAATCGATCAAACTTGGTAGGATGATGACCACATTATTTCTCTTGTTGATTTGGTTTTTTGTTTGCCTCTGAGTCAAATGGTTCGCCCGGTACGGCCCCGAAACGTCGGGACGGCACTGAATTTTGAGACGCACGCGCCGCTTTTCTTTCTTAAATTGCGTCGGCTGTTGTTAAGTTCGATAAATGAAAAACATTTTTATGAAAGGTATTTAAATTTTGTTTTATAAAACAGAATTTGCGTATATAAAAATATATATATATCCCTCTTCCCCATTATTATTTTTTCTACTCCTATTATCTTTTAAAGAAGTACTTTAATTTTCTTGAAAAAATTCTATTTGATAGCTATAAGTATAAACTCTATTTTCTAAAAAGTTTCAAAGTGGGACAGCGAGGGAATTTTGAGATAAAAATTAAAAAGTATCGCCGTGTGTAAAGAATCGCATGTTTTTTCATGTGTTTACGCGTATATGGGATAGTCCACAAAAAATCAAAACATCATTAAACCTGACCAACTTTTATGTGAAACAAAAGAATGCTTACACATAAAGTAGGTTTAGAGCAGACTTTAACTAGTTTTTTCAAAATTTTGTCCCGCATCGTTCATGCGCAGTAGCAGCCGAAACTTGAAGATCCCATATGAAGATCTGTCATTCTCATCAAATTCACTAAAATCGTCTCGGAAACCCAGTGTCCAAGTAGCTCAATTGGTTAGAGCAACACGCGCGATAGGTGGAGATCGGGGTCCAAGTAGCTCAATGGGTTAGAGCAACACCCGCGACAGGTGGAGATCGGGGTCTAAGTAGCTCAATGGGTTAGAGCAACACCCGCGACAGGTGGAGATCGGGGTCCAAGTAGCTCAATGGGTTAGAGCAACACCCGCGACAGGTGGAGATCGGGGTCCAAGTAGCTCAATGGGTTAGAGCAACACCCACGACAGGTGGAGATCGGGGTTCGAGTCCCCGTTTGGGTATCGACTTTTGAAACGGTAGAAGTGTTCATAAGAATAAAATAGCGTTTGCAATTTAAATAAGATTTCAAATCAACAGTGAATATTGCTATGTGTTACTAATTAGTATATATTTGAATGGTTTTTTATTATGACTCTGGTAGTCATGAAACCCAACTGTTCAGTCAGAGTTCCTCCATAGAGACCGAACCATGGGGGTGTGCTGTGTTGTTCGATCTGGTTACCAGCTGACTTTATTGTCAAATATTAAAACACCGATTCACATTAAGTACGTATATTGGTTGATCGAGGTAATCTTGAACAATTTTGATATCTGTGTATTAACACAACAGTATGATGGGTAACAGGATGGGTAACACCATTAGCTGAGTGGCCACATGAATAACCGCTCCGCCGGCTAGAATTAGAAGAGGATTGACATGGATTAGTATTGTTTCGATCACACAAATGGATAGTTGGTAGCTGACAGGAGAACGATTTTCTAATGAGTTAGTACAGACCCGAACAACTCGTAGATTTTTGGCTCATTTTAATGCAAAGTTTTTAATTAATCCCTCATTGAATCAGACATCTTTGTGCCCACTACAAGATAGTCTTTTTAAGAGTGTTGCAGATCGTGACAGTGCCATCCCATAGCTAACACCCTTGCACCCCTAAGTCACAATATCGAACCTGTGATGCGCTTAATTAAACTTAAAATAAAACGAAAGCCGGGCCGGATGACCTACCTTTATCACCAACAGATGTCTCTTTGTCACCCTCCCTGAGGCACAGTCCTTCGAAGTTCTTGCTACACTTGCAATTGGCGCAGGGTTCGCCCTTCTTGTAGACGGGTTTGCCCGGCAAGTTGCCAGCCGTCGCGTAGTTGCACACGAGCAGAAAGGTGGGTACCATATTTTCGCTGAAGTGGGTCAGGGCGCAGCCTACACGGTCAGAGTCGGCCCATATCATCTGCGTGAAGTTGCCCGCTGTTCTACACGAAGAGAAACCAAGCATTTATCAAGTGAGCGGAAAGGAGGCGTTTTATTTGATTTTGCGGGTTTTCGTAGCCAACTTGGGATTTTTTTTTGTTACAAAATGTTCGTTGCATAATCATTGAAGAGTCTTTTTACCAGAGATGATTGATAGTTCCAAATAAGACGTATGAGAAGCCATTTCTGTTCATTTTCCTTTACAAATATACTTTTATTTACATGTATTGTGATCTATTATCAAATCATGACATGAAGAACGCACTTAAGGCGTACGTACTGATCGGTAGGTCTGTAACTGTCGATCATAGCGGCGTTGACGCCTTTTCCTTCTTTTACCCAATCTTCAAACTTGTGAGGAGGAGGATCGTATCCTTTTGTTTTCCAGAAGTTAATGTTTTGACCGACAGCCTCGTTGGAAACTGAAATGTAGTTGACCATGTTAGTTTTGAAGACATCTAACGTGCCTTGAGTGCAGTTGTCAGAGCGAGACACAATTAAAAATCTTTTACAGTAATTCACTTGTATCCAAATGAAAAACATGCACTTTTGAGATCATTTGAATGAGCAGTTCACTAGGAAAGTCTTGGCTTTTGGGTATACGTTTACTCACGAAGTGTTCTGCATGAATCATGACCTAGCGTGCACTGCTTAGCCCAACGCTTGGCTATTCTTTCGAGCTCGACGTCCCAATACATTTTCTTCATGTTGGTGGCCTTTGGCAGATCCAGCTTTCCCATGGAAATATGGCTTCGTAATTTGTTGTGAACATTCAAAACTTTTGTTTTCTCAAACTTGAATATAGTAGATTCAAAGCACGAAGCTTTCACCTCCTGAGTAGTAAAAATGCTGATGATATACCCCAGAAGAAATTCAAACAGTGTACTTTTCTGCAGTCACTTCATCGAATAGTTTGAAGAAATAAAAGACATGTTTATATGGACCTAACTACTTAACCTACTTCAAGAAATGTATAATTTATTCCTCACCAAAACACAATACTTCTATTCAATGGAACGATAGTACAATAGTACACTAATAGTACTACACTAATAGTACACTCGTGTACTTTGTGATTCACGCTTTGCTCGCTTGTTAAATGATAATGTCTTCCAACTTAATAGACATGAGGTAAACTTACAGAGTATTGACACATCGTATGCTTGTTCGAACCGCAAGTAATATCGCAGTATTTTTTCGCAGCTTCTGCATAGAATACTGCACATACAAAGACGATCGACTTCAATGACAGCATGTCGATTAATCCGGTAACAACTCTTGGCCCACTAACACCAAAAAACATTTGAGAGGTTCTCGTTAGGAATTAGCTAAGCAACGAGATATGAAAATATATTATTTGATCAGAGCTTCCTATATTCACAATCGGCATGGTCATTGAGAAACGATTATTGTAACTCTCGAGTTATGGCTCATTTGGTATTTTCAGGTATGGAATACCCGCGTCCAAATGTCAAAATTACGATCACAACATTTTGTTCCAACACTTATATAAATGTATTGTATTTATCAAACGAAATGACGGATCACTTTTGCTTGATAAGCAGTTTAAGTCGCTTGCTAGGTTCACTAACTCTTCACGAACACCGATCATTTTACTGCCATTTTAGCTTACATATATTTTCAAGACAATCGCTCCTTAATGATCATTCGAAATATTGCAATAAGAACGCACCACAGAAAAAATGCTATCTGATAATAAAATGCGATTCACAAATCATAATTTCATGTTATAAGTGTCTTTTACAATTAACGCAGATTTTGAAAGTTCAAACCTGTAAATAAGTGGATGCTCTCCGAATGATGATTGTCCACACACTTCAAAAACAACACAGCATATGTGTTCTGGATATTCATATGTTGTGATAAATGCAAAGGGTGAAATGCACTAATCTTTAGCTGTGTACACAGGATCAGATGCAATTACTCACTTCCTTAAAAGTATTTTAAAAGAGGAGGAAGAGTTGCAAAAGCTAATGATTAAAAATAACCCGATTATTATTACTCTGGAAGAGGAACAGAGCTTTCTGAATTCAAAAGAATGTTTTATTTGCTCGAAGGATCTCGATGAATTTAGGGTACGCGATCATTGTCACATGTCTGGACTTTACAGAGGAGCAGCTCATTCCTCGTGTAATCTTAACTTCAAACAGGCTAAACATATTTCAGTCTTGTTTCACAATTTAAAAAATTAAGATAGTCATATTATCATCCAATAACTAAGAAAATTTAAATTTTGTCAAATCACATGTACCCTAAACAACATTGAAAAATATGTTGCATTCCAGATTATTTCTTTGAGTTTTCTCGACTCTTTTCAATTTTTTGAAACACCCACTACACATTTTTTAAGCTATGGAGAGGATAAATTTAAAATTACCAAACAGAAATTTAAAAACAATAAAGAATTTGCGCATCTTCTCCGTAATGGTGTTTTTCCATATGACTACATATGGAAAAACACATGTAAATGTGAAAAATACTTAAGTGAAACCACATGGATTCACAATCAAAATTTGATGAGACAGAAATACCTTCTAAACCAGCTTTTTATAACACGATTCGCGATGAGCATATTAGTGACGAAGATTATGAACATGCTAAAAAGGTTTGGAGTCTATTGAAAATTGAAAATTTAGGCGAATATCAGGATTGATATGTCAAAACAGATGTGCTCTTGCTAGCAGATATTTTTGAAAGCTTCAGAGAAATATCCATGAAACATTATAAACTTGATCCCTTGCAGACATATACATTGTCAGGTTACAACTGGCAATCATTTCTTAAGATGAGCGGCTGCCGCCTCGAATTACTTACAGATCCTGATATGCTTACTTATTCATTATTATTATTATTATGATTTGTGGTGTTTAACGACGCACTGTTTTGACATCTGGCCCTGCGGCACTAGTCTAATGGCGTCGGTGAATGAGTGGATGATGACGAGGATGATGATGAACCTAACCTAGCCTAGAAGGGAGGAGGGGAAACCCGGTGCCGGCACGTAGCCTAATCCTGTCAAAGACCAAGGGGTTCACCGGCTTAACGTCCCTTCCGAAGGACGGTAGAACGCGGACAACAGGATTCCTTCACAAATTCATGCTGTCGAGAGGTTGATAAGCAAGGCGAGTGAAGTTGCTGTACTAACTTTCATCCCTCCAACCTCTCTCCCGAACAGAACTGGTCATGTGTATAATGGTCACCCATTCAATACCTGACCCAGCGCAGTGTTGCTTAACTTTCATACGAATACTGAAATTTTTTGTTGTTTTTTGTTGTTGTTTGTTTGTGCAGACAATTTACTTTAATATTTTAGTTGAGATGAAGTTTTAAAGTATGTGCTTGTGTTGGTTTTTAGACTCATGTCTACTTGATTTATCCTTACCACTAGTTTTAACAAAAACTATTTCAACTGGGTTTTGAATGCTAAGTAAAGGGCTACTAAATTTCCCGACGTTTCGCAACATATACTAGTTACTTCTTCAAGGGTAAGAGCAGTCCTGACATTTTCCATTGTAATTTGTAAGCGATTACTCTGAATTTACTCCGATTTACTCCGGTACTCTGCATTTTTGTCGGTAAGGTAGTCATTTGGCGGCCATCTTTCACGCAGAGACTGTAACATTGAAGTTGTTTCTCTACCTATAATCTACACTTAACGGTGTTACTATGTAGCATATATTTGATCTGGTTTTTATTATGACTCTGGTAGTCATAAAAACCCAACTGTTCAGTCAGAGTTCCTCCATAGAGACCGAACCATGGGGGTGTGCTGTGTTGTTCGATCTGGTTACCAACTGACTTTATTGTCCAATATTAAAACACAGATTCACAATAAGTACGTATATTGGTTGATTGAGGTAATCTTGAACAATTTTGATATCTGTGTATTAACACAACAGTATGATGGGTAACAGGATGGGTAACACCATTAGCTGAGTGGCCACATGAATAACCGCTCCGTTGTTCAGTCCTAGAATTAGAAGAGGATTGATATGGATTAGTATTGTTTCGATCACACAAATGGGTAGTTGGTAGCTGACAGGAGAACGGTGTTCTAATAAGTTTGTACAGACCCGAACAACTCGTAGATTTTTGGCTCATTTTAATGCAAAGTCTTTAATTAATCCAGCCTTGAATCAGACATCTTTGTGCCCACGACAAGAAAGTCTTTTAAAGAGTGTTGCAGATCATGACAGTGCCATCCCACAGCTTACACCCTTGCACCCCTAAGTCACAATATCGAACCTGTGATGCGCTTAATTAAACTTAAAATAAAACGAAAGCCGGGCCGGATGACCTACCAAAACTGCTTAAACCGCCAAAATCGCCAATACCGCCAAAATCGAAAGTGTTTGATTTGTCGGGGTCACCATCCCTGATGCACAGTCCTTCGAAGTTCTTGCTACACTGGCAATTGGCGCAGGGTTCGCCCTTCTTGTAGACGGGTTTGCCCAGCAAGTTGCCGGCTGTCGCATAGTTGCACACAAAGTAAATGTTTTTTTTCGGATCGTTGCCAAAGAAGGTCTTGGCGCATCCTACACGGTCAGAGTCGGCCCATATCAACTGCGTGAAGTTGTCCACTGTTCTACACGAAGAGAAACCAAGCATTTATCAACACAGCGGAAAGGAGGCGTTTCATTTGATTTTGCGGGTTTTTGTGGCCAACTTGGGATTTTTTTTTGTTACAAAATGTCCGTTGCCTTCCCTGGATGTTAGTTTTTGCCTTATCATTGAAGATTCTGTTTATAAGAGATGTTTTATGCTTCCGAAATAAGACATTGACCTAACAATGAGAAGCTATTTCTGTCCATTTTAATTTTTAAATCTACTTCCAGTTACATGAATTTGTGACCTATTATCAAATCATGACATGAAGAACGCACTAAAGGCGTACTTACTGATCGGTAGGTCTATAACTGTCGATCAAAGCGGCGTCGAAGTCGTATAATTCGTCTTCCCAATCTTCCACCAAGTCAAGAGGCTCAGGATCTTCTTTTAGCTTCCAGAAGTTAATGTTTTGACCGACAGCCTCGTTGGAAACTGAAATGTAGTTGACCATGTTAGTTTTGAAGACATCTAACGTGCCTTGAGTGCAGTTGTCAGAGCGAGACACAATTAAACATCTTTTACAGGAATTCACTTGTTTCCAAATGAAAAACAAGCACTTTTAGAGATCATTTGAATGAGAAGTTCACTAGGAAAATCGTGGCGTTGGGTATACGTTTACTCACGAAGTGTTCTGCATGAATCATGACCAAACGTGCACTGCTTAGCCCAACGCTTGGCTATTCTTTCAAGCTTTTTGTCCCAATACATTTTCTTCATGTTGCTGGCCTTGGGAAGGTCCAGTTTTCCCAAAGCAATTTGGTTCCGTAATTTGTTGTGCCTGTTCTCCACATCATTAATCCAAGCCCTTGATTCATCATGTAAATGGCAAGAATCGTCCACCTCCTGAGTGGTCAAAATGCTGATGAATTACCCCAGAAGGAATTCAAACAGTGTACTTTTCTGCAGTCACTTCATCGAATAGTTTGAAGAAATAAAAGACATGTTTATATGAACCTAACTACTTAACCTACTTTAAGAAATATATGATTTATTCCTCACCAAAACACAATACTTTTATTCAATGGAACGATGGCTTCGCTAATAGTACACTCGTGTACTTTGTGATCCACGCTTTGCTCGCTTGTTAAATGATAATGTCTTCCAACTTAATAGACATGAGGTAAACTTACAGAGTATTGACACATCGTATGCTTGTTCGAACCGCAAGTAATCTTGCAGTATTTGCTCGCAGCTTCTGCATAGAATACTGCACATACAAAGACTAACGACTTCAATGACAGCATTAACCTTATATAAAAGCCTTAAAATTGCGATGTTCAACTTTTTAGTTTGTATCTGACCAGCTGACCAGCTGACCAGCTGGGGTAACATTTTTCTGTACATGTTGATGGAAATTGCGAAATTTGGTTAAAAACGTGTGCAATTGGGTTATAATTGTACAAAATTAAAATCTCAACACTATTGTGACACTTTGAGGGTGATTTGAAAGCGTTTTTTTGGTGAAATATTGATAATTGTCTTTGCATCGTGGCTGGCGAGGCGATTTAAAGCCATGTCTGACAGCTCGATTTTTATTTGATTCAAAACTTGCCTTTTACTCACCCGCAGCAGCTCGGTAATACTGTTCATGCATGCCCATGAAGGTTATAGAAGAAATTGAGCTCAAACGCTGTTATTTACGTTCGTTTTACGTGAAGTAGAAATAATTTTGCAAAAAATTTGACAGATGCATTCATTTGTTCGGTTTTTTGACCACTGCAGGGTGAACGAATTCTTAAACTTATCTTTGTGGCAGTGCATTCAGAATATTCAAACGTCATTGTCAATGTCAACGTCAATGTCAAATTCTTTTCAAAATCTCTATAACTGAAGGGAAATAAATGACAGAACTGAAATATTGTTGGTGTCTTGGCTAGCAAGATTGGCTAGCCCAGATTGTAAAAGGTATTTCACAAGTTTCACTCTCTAGGAAATATTTTAAAAAATCATGCACGAAAATCTTTTGACAGCCAACGTCGTTTGTTTTCGAAATTGTCATCGTGGTCACTTTGGAATACCACAGAGTTTCCACAATGCAGTGACCCCGAGTGACATAAGCGGAAAATTTCAAATTCAATTAATGGGGGTGCTTTTGGTTGTGGTCCCATTAGAGGCTTTACATTTAAACCAAAATGCCCACTTTCTCAAAATCTAAAGCGGCCGTAGGCAGCGGGTACTGCTAGTGTCAATTAATCCGGTAACAACTCTTGGCCCAACAACACCAAAACACATTTGAGAGGTTCTCGTTAGGAAATAGCTGAGCAACGAGATATGAAAATATATTATTTGATCATAGCTTCCTTTGTTCACAACCGGCATGGTCATTGAGAAACGATTATTGTAACTCTCGAGTTATGGCTCATTTGGTATTTTTAGATATGGAATACCCGCGTCCAAATGTCAAAATTACGATCACAACATTTTGTTCCAACACTTAAATAAATGTATTGTATTTATCAAACGAAATGACAGATCACTTTTGCTTGATAAGCAGTTTAAGTCGCTTGCTAGGTTCACTAACTCTTCACGAACACCGATCATTTTACTGCTATTTTAGCATACATATATTTTCAAGACAATCGCTCCTTGATGATTATTCGAAATATTCCACAATTTTCACAATTTATAAATATGCTATAAAGGTTTGGAGTCTATTGAAAATTGAAAATTTAGGCGAATAACAGGATTTATATGTCAAAACAGATGTGCTCTTGCTAGCAGATATTTTTGAAAGCTTCAGAGAAATATCCATGAAACATTATAAACTTGATCCCTTGTAGACGTATACATTGCCAGGTCTACAGCTGGCAATCATTTCTTAAGATGAGCGGCTGCCGCCACGAATTACTTACAGATCCTGATATGTACTTATTCATCTTTATTATTATTATTATTATTATTATTATTTGTGCTGTTTAACGACGCACTGTTTTGACAACTGACCATGCGGAACAGGTCTTATGGAGTCGGTGAATGAGTAGATGATCATGAGAATGATGATGAACCTAACCTAGCCTAGAAGGGAGGAGGGGAAACCCGGTGCCGGCACGTAGCCTACTCCTGTCGAAGACCAAGGGGTTCACCGGCTTAACGTCCCTTCCGAAGGACGGTACAACGCGAACAGCAGGATTCCTCCACAAATCCATGCTGTCGAGAGGTTGATAAGCAAGGCAAATGAAGTTGCTGTACTAACTTTCATCCCTCCAGCCTCTCTCCCGAACAGAACTGGTCATGTGTATGATGGTCACTCATCCAATACCTGACTCAGCGCAGTGTTGCTTAACTTTCATCCCTCCAACCTCTCTCCCGAACAGAACTGGTCATGTGTATGATGGTCACCCATCCAATACCTGACTCAGCGCTGTGTTGCTTAACTTCGGTGATCTAACGAGAACCGGTGTTTCCAACACGCCAAACCGTTCTGTGTGTACTTATTCATGGTGCCGGGAATTCGAGGCGGAGTTGCAATGATCTCAACCCGTCACGCATCAGCATATAACAAGTGCGTAGATGACTTTGATAAGAACGCGGAATCGTCGTATATTATTTATTGGAATGTGAACAATGTGTACGGGCAAGTGATGTCTAAAAAATTACCTATCAGTCATTTTGAATGGATGAACGAGGATGAAAATAGTCAGTTTAATATTTCTAATATTTCATAAGACTCTGAATTTGGATAATTTTTAGAGCTAGATTTGGAATATTCACAAATCCACACGAAGTATACAGTGATTATCCTGTGGCTACGGAAAATATAAACATTACTGAAGAGATGATTTTTCAAGAAAGACTTGAACTTTAAACCTGTAAAAATTGCCAGAAAACTAGTACCGAATAGGGTTGCCATAAGAAAAATTTCGGAAGGCGGGATTAATTTTAACAAACGAACATTAGTTAGGCCGGAGGCTCGGGGGACAGACAGAGCTCCCCAAAAAATAAGGGTGTGGATGTGGGAACAGGATTTGAGGGCCATTTTCTGCAAATTTACGAGTTTTAGATATATTTCGTTTTTTTCTTGGCACTTGAAATCCTGAGTCATATTTAAGCATCAACTTTCAATTTATTAGCAGGAAATTTAGGTATAATTCGTATAACTATTTAAAAAAAAAATATATTTAACCATAGATTTAATTTTTTTTTTATTTGTGACAGTTCAAGTACAATCACAATGTCATTGGCACAATTAGCGAGGAACAATTAGCTATTTATAAGGAACAAGACTAATGCAATGTTCGATTTCGCGATTTTTTAAAAGAAAATTACGATCGAGCGGGACATTCGTACCGCTCCGCGGGGCGCGGGACCAAACGATAAAACCTACTACGCAATTCATTAAATAAATTTGCAACAATATCTTGACTTGGGATTAAAACTTCTTAAATTTCATCGAGTTCTTAAATTTAATCAAAACTCTTGGTTGAAAGAATACATCGAATTTAAACATCGCAGCGTAAACAGGCGACCAACTCTTTTGAAAAAGATTTCTTCAAGCTGATGAACAATGCTGTTTTTGGTGTTGGAAACTTTCAGATAAGCTTAACCATTTCCTTGGTGATGTTTCGTTAAATTTTTGTTTAAGTTAATAGTAGGACATATTGTTTTTATCTCAATTTAGGGAATGTTTGTACATTAAGGGTAGTTTATATATATATATATATATTTTTTTTTTATTCAATTTAACTTTACCTAAATTTTTTCAGATTGCTATTATTTTATTTTATTTTCTCGTTATCTTTAACGGGTCGTTAGCCAGAAGCCCAAACGTCGTGGAAGGCGAACCAAAACATTGAAAAGTGTTAAAGTTCTGACTGCTACTGCGCATGAACGGTTTGGGATAAAATGTTGAAACAATTACTGAAAGTTTTCTCTAAGCCTACTTTATGCGTAAGCATACTTTTGTTTCCCATAAAAGTTGGTCAGGTTTAATGATGTGTTGATTTTGTGTGGACTATCCCATATACACGTAAACACATGAAAAAACATGTGATTTTTTACACACGGCGATACTTTTTAATTTTTATCTCAAAATTCCCTCGCTGTCCCACTTTGAAACTTTTAGAAAATAGAGTTTATACTTATAGCTGTCAAATAGAATTTTTTCAAGAAAATTAAAATAGTACTTTGAAAGGTAATATGGGTAAAAAAAATAAAAAGGGGGAGGGGATTTTTTATTTTATTTTTAAACTTAATTATGTTTTATGAAACATCATTTCAATATCTTTTAAGTAATTTTTTTTCATAATTCTATCTTAACAACAGCCGACGCAATTTGAGAAAGAAAAGCGGCGCGTGCGCCCAATAATTCAGTGCCGTCCCGCCGTTTCGGGGCCGTACCGGGCGAACCATTTGACTCGGAGGCAAACAAAAAACCAAGTTAACAAAAGAAATAATGTGGTCATCATCCTACCAAGTTTGATCGATTTCTGAGAGGTGACGGTTCTTTGGTCGGTTGATGCATTTTATTTGCCATGCATTTGACCATGCATTTTATACATTAGACGAATTTAAAGCTTTAAGTAATTGTATTCAAAACTACTGTAGATTGTGCTGCTGGAATGGATCTGAAGATGATATTAACTGAAAATACCGGTGTACGTTAATGTAAATTTTTAGTCTTGTCTCCAAGCTCCTTCATAATATGTCATAATATGCAGGTACTTACTGTATTTTTTTCAGAAAAATGGAAATAAAGGAACAATTACAATTACAGTTTCAAGCACCAAAAAATGCATCAAATACCTTTCTGACAATTCTGATAATTCTGAAATAATCTGACCATACTCAATCTCCCAGCATTCGCTTACCTGTGACAGTGACACCCGAGCAAACAGGAACAATATCCAGGTGAGCGATGAAGTCCTGTGACAAACTCGACTCCCATCACGATCTCTATTTGACTTAATCTTGGTTCTTTTGATTCTTCTGGGCATCACTCGAGCTTAGAGAAAATGTGCAGCTTGGGACAAGAAAACAATAAGAGAAAGTAATCAACTTTCTGTAAAGAAAACTTTCTACATTTTGAAAACAACTTGCTTGAAGTGAAGAAAAATTCACATAGGAACAGGGAAAAATATATTCTGTTGTAATTTTTAGCATGTTCCGTTTCTTTTATTTCTAGTGTTACATAATTTCCTACAAAATTAGGTAAACAGCTTAAATAACATTAAAATTCAATTCAAAAGCACAGTAAGTATTTTCATCAGAGCCTGTAAATTTAATTTTAAAAGGAAAACAATAGATTTTTTAAATACAAATGTACAAATACGGCAGCCAAAATGTTTAAATATATCGATTTTATGCCTTCTTTGTGATTCATTCCTGAAAGTCTCACCGAAACAGAATTATTTGGGTCCACATTTGTTTGCCTCGATAGCAGAGTTTGCAGAAACTAATTTTGATTACAAATACAGTGTGAAAAAGAGCCATTATTTCGCAAATTAAAAAAAAGCTAAACTCTGTGGTATTAGCAAATACCTACACAGTTGGGACGTGAGCTAACCTAAGCTGAAGCACATTGAAAAGAACCGTTATTGATTCTAATTCCAACAAATTTCCTGTCCAAGATCAGAGTAAAACTTAGCTTAGAGGCAAGTCACAGCGTGGCAAGAAGAACACACTTTGTAGGTACAAGACAAAGCAACAGAAGAGAGCACAAGCAAAGACACGAAAGTAAAGATCAAAACACACACAAAACTGACGCACAAACAAGCAAACACATTGACACAAGCACACACAAAGACACACAAAGACACACAAAACAAACAAAAACACACAAAACAGACACAAAACAGACACAAAACAGACACAAAACAGACACAAAACAGACACAAAACTGACTCAAACAAGCAAACACATTGACACAAGAACACACAAAGACACACAAAGACACACAAACACACGAAACAGACACACAAACACAGAAAACAGACACAAAACTGACGCAAACAAGCAAACACATTGACACAAAGACACACAAAGACACACAAAGACACACAAAACAAACAAAAACACACAAAACAGACACAAAAACACACAAAAACAGACACGAAAACAGACACGAAAACAGACGCATACACATCACCAGAACAAGAACAAATAAACAAGCAAACAAAGAGATTCATGCGATCCATTGCGAAGCATCTAATTGTAGCAATAAAGCCTAAACATTAAAAGCGTACACCTACTGAGCGGAAGCCTAGACTAGCAAGTATTGAAAAGTAAAACTTTTATTTTACAAAGCAAGCGCTGTGGTCAACGAGAAGACTTCATTAAAATATTGATTGATAATTCCTACAGCATTTTCTGTGGCTTAGCCAGTTGATATAAGGCATTAAAGGCATCGCAAAAAGGCTCGATGGGTGTCGACAGTATCTTCGTGAGACTGAAAAGAGACGCAGCGTGGACGGCTTCATCAGCTTGGCAGAGTCGAGGCGTCCTTCTGGAACGAAGAGAGGCGACGCTAGGGATTGTCACTTCCGTATGACACTATACAACTTCCAGTGCAGTGGTTAAATTGTAACGAAACATGTGGGCACGCTCTCAATTGAATTCAGGTGCTGTTCTACATCGTGTGTTTTCTTCTGGTGGGGGGGATGGGGGGGAGCTGTGCCAAAAGTAAAAAAACATTGAAACAATTTCTATACTCTCGCTATGCTTTGTCGGCGCTGCCTGACAAAGGGTAGCGTTGCCCGAGCTTAGCTAAGCTTAGCCATGCTATCGCTTTACCTAGTCATAATTATGAGCTAGTGTATTTGGCATTTATATTTCAAAATGATAAGATTCTGTGAATGTACCTGGGTTCTGCTGAATGCCATTGCCAGATAAAATGTTCACCAACACGTAAAAATAACGCGTGTTTCTTGAATTTAAATGTAGAGTAGACCAAACTTTTCCCGGAATGAGTGATCGACGTGCACTATCGCAAGAAAAGGTGCGTACGCGGCGCGTGCGCCCAAAATAACCACTGAATTTCCTCCCGGGGAGTTGCGCAACTTTGTGAAGATTTTGAGAAAACTCTCTTTAAAGGTCACATTATATAAGAAGTAAAATTCTGTGCCATGCTGACCTTCAAACCTAAAAGTGACTTTGAGAAAGGGTATTATTTAATTAAATGAAGGGATTGAAAATGTTCCCCACGTGGTTTTCTACATTGAAACTGACCCTCGAATACAGCACGTGCAAGATCTGGGACTTGAGCGCCTAGTTATGAGGCAAATTGTACTCCATGCTTAACATGTGCATTGGACGAACTGTGCTGAACTAGTTTGCCGTTGTATGGACCAAAGCTGCAGACATTTTCTTCGTCTCGGTTAGGGTACAGCAAAAATGCCAAAGAGAAACTCAATTTTCCAATCAGCAGTTTTAAAAAGCATACCCTTACGAGGTAAGGGAAATGAACCATAGGACAGTCGTCTTATGTGTTTGTGGACAAATGAGAGAATAACAATGAGATAGAGTACAGGAAAAGTCGTACAAAATATCTGCTTTCAGCACTCACCATGTCATGTCAAATCCAAGCCCTCGAAGATCTCGTAGTTCTCGAAGATCTTGAAGGTCTCGAAGATCTCGAAGATCTTGAAGGTCGCGAAGTTGTGGTGGAAGGAGGTTGAACTGGAGCCCATCAAGGGCCACAAGTGGAAGATGCTGCATTCCAGGGTGAAGAACCAAGACGATCAGAGGGCGTTCAGATGTCTTCAAGTCATCTTTGCAGCAGAAAAAGGACACCACGATCTGTGTAAGAGTAAACGGTACATGAAAATGTGCACAAACTATGTCGAAAAATGTAAATTTTAATATATTGCGTTACTTACCAGAAAATGTAAAATTGCAAGTCCTCAAACATCTCAAACATCTCGAAGATCTCAAGGATCTTGAAGATCTCGAAGATCTCGAAGATCTCGAAGGTCTCGAAGGTCTCGAAGATCTCGAAGGTCTCGAAGTTGTGGTGGAAGGAGGTTGAACTGGAGCCCATCAAGGGCCACAAGTGGAAGATGCTTCATTCCAGGGTGAAGAATCAAGACGATCAGAGGGCGTTCAGATGTCTTCAAGTCATCTTTGCAGCAGAACAAGGACACCACGATCTGTGTAAGAGTAAACGGTACATGAAAATGTGTACAAAAAAAAACTGAAAAATATCAATTTAAAATATCTTTTTACTTCACTTGCCAGTGTATTTCAAATTGCAAGTCCTCGATGATCTCGATGATCTCGATGATCTCGATGATCTCGATGATCTCGATGATCTCGATGATCTTGAAAGTATCCAAGGTACCGATGTGATGCTGAGAGGAGATTGAACTTGAGCCAACAAATGACCACCGCGAGGAAGACTGTCTCAAAACAAGGAGATCGCAGAAAACTACGCAGTGTTGCATTCCAGGGCAGAGAACAAATCGATCTTAGAGCGGTCAGGCATCTCTGCAGAAGAACAGGGATCCATGTGAATTAACATTACATGATAATGTACACAAAACATGCCGAACAATACAAAATTAAACGTATTTTTATAATTCACTTACCGGTATATGTCAAATTCTAAGTCATCAAAGATCTCGAAGGTATCAACTATCTCGAAAATCTCGAAGTTCTGGTGTCAGGACCAAGGGCACCCCAGAGAAGATGCTTCATTCCAGGGTGGAGAACCAAGTCGATCAGAGGGCGTTCAGATGTATTCAAGTCATCTTTGCAGCAAAACAGGAACACCACGCTCTGTGTGAAATAATAGTTTATGAAAATTTGCACAAAATATGCCGAAAAATATGCCGAAAGCTTTTAATGTATTGTGACTTCATTTACCAGTTAATGCCGAACTCTAAGTCATCGAAGATCTCGAAGATCTCGAAGATCTCGAAGATCTCGAAGGTCTCGAGGATCTTGAAGATCTTGTAGATCTCGAAGATCTCGAAGTGGCTCGATATGATAAGGTCAAGCTAGCAGGATCAGAACTGAACAATCTGAACTGTCAGGCAGGATCCTCTTCATGTCTGCGTCGGGGCACGGCGCTGCGTCAGCATCAACTCCACTAATTAGATGCGTGGCGATCTGAAATGAGCACAAAAAATCTGCATTTTTTACTGTCGCGGTGGACAACGCTGAGGCGATATTTTAAAGTGTCAGGTGGACTCCGTCGATAGCAATCGGGAGTTGGCGAAAATATTTCTAAAGTGGCACAGCCAGACTCGATAGTACGTTTTCAGACAGTTCTTTCCAAACGCTCTAACGAGGTATACCTCGTATCGATAGCGTATTCACAGACATCAATGCCAAAGAGATTTTCTATAGAGTAGAGGTTTATTATTTATTATTTGTGGTGTTGAACGACGCACTGTTTTGACATCTGGCCATGCAGCACTGGTCTAATGGCGTCGGTGAATGAGTGGATGATGATGAACCTAACCTAGCCTAGAAGGGAGAAGGGGAAACCCGGTGTAGGCACGTAGCCTACTCCTGTCGAAGACCAAGGGGACCACCGGCTTCACGTCCCTTTCGAAGGACGGTACAACTCGAACAGCTGGATTCCTCCACAAACCCATGCTGTCGAGAAGTTGATAGGCAAGGCGAGTGAAGTTGCTGTACTAACTTCCATCCCTCCAACCTCTCTCCCGAACAGAACTGGTCATGTGTATAATGGTCACCCATATAATACCTGACTCAGCGCAGTGTTGCTTAACTTCAGTGATCTAACGAGAACCGTATTTTTCCAACACGCCAACCCGTTCGGTACAAACAGCCCGAAGTAGGTTAGTCTCAATGTACGGGTAGTTGTTATTTGTTTCAGTACTCGCAATGAGTAACATTGTTTTACAAAGCAAGAGATAACATTTTTACCTGCAAGAGATATGTAAGATGTGTAAGATGTGTAAAATAGAGATATGTAGAGATAAGAGATATGCAACTGAGAAAAAGAGGCATAAGAAGGTAGTAGACATTTCCCCCAAGCCGAAAAGTGGTAAATGGATACAAGTCAAGTGACAATTCCTTGGCAAGTCGAGGGCAGTCAACTAACTGCATTAATTGACTTACAAGCTGATGACCTCTTCAACAATATGAGGCTAGAGATGTCCACGATCGACCAATCTAGTGTTAAATTAGCAGTGCAGACGTCCAAGGCAGTCAGCGACTCAGGGGTAATCTTTGTAATCTTCTACCATCTTCATGCGTTGCGTTGCAGGCAGAGTGGTCTTATGTTGGTTTCCATCTGCAGCGTGAAAAGGAATTATTATAAGATCAACTTAAGCTAAGTCAGTCCCACAGACAGGTGCAGATATTTAAATACTTCAAGCGCACGTTTAATCCTTGAGATGGTTTGATGACAGATACATTATGAGTTTATCAGAAGGAATACTGTTTAGGATAATAATATTATGAAATAAAAAATAAGATTTTCTTGATGAAATTTCGGTAAAGTTACTATCGTCTGTTTTCTGGCAAACAGTATTCATATAAGGTTATTCCTAACCTTGTTGAAGTTGTTAGGCTACAGTTTTAAAGAAACTGCCCAGGAGAAGGACAGAGTTCTGTACGAGATTGTTTGGCCGACGTTAAGCATTGCAGACCATGTCGTTTCTTCACCACCTAATGGCAAAAACCTGCAAAGAAAATAAAAGTTTGTCATAATTTTGTCGTTTTTTTTTTTCAAAAACATACTATCGAGTTTGAAGGCATACCTTTTGCTTTTAGATAGGTTGACATCGAATCAAAAGAAATCCGAATTAATTGTCAGCGGCCTGCAGTGTTGTTCTGGCAGCTTCAAGCTGACAGGTCACAGCACCAATGGTTGGTTGGCTGGCTGGCTGGCTGGCTGGCTGGTTGGTTGGTTGGCTCACTGGCTGGCTGGCTGGCTGGCTGGTTGGTTGGCTGGCTGGCTGGCTGGTTGGTTGGCTCACTGGCTGGTTGGTTGGCTGACTGGCTGGCTGGCTGGCTGGCTGGTTGTTTGGCTGGCTGGCTGGCTGGTTGGTTGGCTCACTGGCTGGTTGGTTGGCTGGCTGGCTGGCTGGTTGGTGTGCTCACTGGCTGGCTGGCTGGTTGGTTGGCTCACTGGCTGGTTGGTTGGCTGGCTGGCTGGCTGGTTGGTGTGCTCACTGGCTGGCTGGTTGGTTGGCTGGCTGACTGGTTGGTTGGCTGGCTGGCTGGTTGGTTGGCTAATCATGTAACATTACAAAACAAAACGAAATGTCTTGCATTAGTAAGGCAAGTGCAGGTGAGTCTTGTACTTAAGTAAGTAATTAAGATAAATAATAATTATGTTGCAGAATAATGATGTGATTAAAGATTTTACCTACATGATTTTCAAAGGCTTCAGAGTTTTGTTGCATGTTCTTCTTTTTCAATCACTGCACTATCTTGAAGCACTCACTTGTCACACGAGTCGGGAAATAACTCCCTGTAATCGCGATACCGTCGAGCACGTGCTCTTTGTCTGACAGAAGCATTTGCTCAAACTGTCCCAGGGGCGTTGCAGCCCCTTGAAAGACAAGGTCAACCCACGTGAAGCGATGAGTCTACTTGCATGATATACTTCTAGGACGGTCAAGGAATTAGCGCTACATGTGTTTGTGTTTTCCCCACAAAATGGCCGAGCTCGCTAACAGCGAGCCGTGCAGAACGCCTTCACACCACGAAGCTGGAAGATCTTGAAGTTCTGCGTCGGCGCTTGACTGAGCGCGCTAGAACTTACACGGCTAGGGAGCCTCGAGTGAATCGGAAAAATAGCGCGAAATTTCAAAAGCTAAAGGTGTAAGATAAATTATACTATTTAATATCTAGTAACTGGCAGTTATGATTGCACATGTAAAAAGTCTTGGGCACTAAAAGTTTATCTGATTTTCAGATAAGCATGTGTTAAATGCTTAAATGTTACTAACCTATCAGAGTGAATAAATCTCAATACATTGGTAAAATTACACCAGTGGTACACAAAACCACGTTTGACATCAATTGCTATTTATTTCCTTTATCTACTGTTTTGAATTCAAGTGTATAAAACTAGGCCAGTCCTGTAAGTCCCTGATTAAACCTGACAAACCTATTCTACCTTCGATCACTCTGTCCATTACAGAACCGTGCTATGAAGTCAGTGGACTGACCGAGCATCTGATTCCTCGACCCACACCATTGTGGATTACCGATGCTACCTTGCATCAATACCTCGTTCAGATCTGGGGACATTGATAGGTACAAAGGTACCGCTAACAGAGTTCCGGGTCATGTGAGGGCAGGGTGGCGACTAGCGGGGGTTGATTTGAGTGATCGAGCTTATCTCTAGCTAAGAGGGGGCCTAACTACGGGGTTGGGGTTGTCGAAGACGTCTCCTTCGCGACCACGGAACTGATGCTAGGTAAACTGTAAAGGCAATAGACACCCAAGTGTGCAGGGACGCATTGCAACCCCAAGGGCCAATGCGTCCACTGGGTGAATTTATCAGTGATAAGCACATCCTACGTTCAGCCAACAGTTCGGTGAACATTTGCAAGAGTTCGACACTCTGTAGTTGAGCTAAAATACAACCTAAGTGCCATCTAGCGGGCAACTTTTGTATGACAGACAGCAGAGTATTCGGACTCTCAATGTCGTCAGCTAAAAATGGGATCCTGCCTGACCTCTTCACGCTTGCTGTAACGGGACAAGGCGAGACAAAATACCAGAAACAAAATACAAACATGAAATGCAATTACAAGCTGAAATAAAGTGTGTCCCTTGTAGCGTCAATTCCTCGACCTGCCCTTCACTTGTATGACACTCATGTTAAACCTTAGTGTGAGAAGCTCGTGGCGTTGACGGCATCCTCCCAAGGGCAGTCCGGAATGCAAGGCTATCGCCCGCAGTCTCGAAGTTTGGAACTCCACACGCAGGGTGCGCTGCACCCAACGCACTGCACTGTATATCCACTGACACACGCATTTTTCACTGTCACACGCACTTTTTTTTACTAACACGCTTTTTTGTTCGACGGCACACGCATTGACCATCATGGCCGCTAGATCTTCAATGGCTAACTAGAAGGACACGTTTACTAGCGGACACTATTTAACGCCTTGGTAACGAAGCACACGAATTGACCCACCCGGCCGCTAAGCCTCCAGTGGCAGCGTGGGTGGGCACTTTCACTCGCGATCACTTTTTAAACTAATAAATAAGGCGATATTTGAATCTCAAACGCAGATCTTAACCCGAGAACCAACTTCCGCGAGTATCTTAGAGGCGGTAGTCAGCTCACGATCGTCTGACAGAAATACAAGCTGCTCTAATCTGTTGATTACCAGGTGATGACTGGAAGCTGCAGTCCTCTGCAGATCGGAGCTGGACTCTTGGTGCCACCATAGCAAACCTTCAACAAGGATTTGCTTAAGGACCTCGGCTTGAACATCATCCTACGTCTGGTAGCTTACTAGAACAGTGTTTAACAAAATATCAAAAAGCAAATCATGTTAGGCTACGCTAAAATAAATTCAAACCTGGTTCCATGTTTATATTTTACCAGAAACTGTAATATCTGGTATCATAATGATATTACTTAGTTATTTGTGTATTAAATATGTAGGCAATTGATTTTGGTTACACTCCGGCATCCCATGGTTTGCTGACAGACAGGAAGTGGTCCTCGGCATGGCACTCCAGGAGGCGTTGCTTGACAACAAACAGCATTCAGCCGCAATCCTGGAACAGCTGCAGACCACGGCATGGCAAGGTCTTTGGAAGACCCTCGTCTTCAATGTTGTGATTGCCACGATATGCTGTCGACAGTATTAATCTTCAACTGCATAGGTGCTAGGACAATGACAAGAAAGATAAGAATAGCATTCCTTATAATCTAATTTTACTATTTAATCCCAACTGGCACCAATGTCATTTATTACTAGTGTTTATACTAACAAATATCATAAGGATATGACTTAATTAGTAATGCATTTAATATGTAGGCAATTCATTTTGGTTTCTTCTTAGCGTTGCACAGTTCGTTCACGGTCAGGAAGATGTTCTGGCTAAGCATGGACCTCGGGAGCTAGGATTCGATTCTGACCAAAGAACTGTACTCTGCCGCAGTTCTGGTACGGCCGCCGACGGCGTTAATCTTCATCTGCATAGGTGCTAGGGCAATGCCAAATATTTTATTAAAAGCTTGGTACAAGATCTAATTTTACGAATAAATTTAAACTGGTACCATGTTCGTTTACTACCAGTGTCCGTTATAACTAATATCATAAGGATATGACTTAATTAGTAATGCATTTAATATGTAGGCAATTCATTTTGGTCTCTTCTCGGCATCGCAGGGCATCTCAGGATGTGTCCACGAACAGGGAGAGGTCTTCAAACTGCCCTGGTCTTGAAACTCTGGGTGCAACTTCGACGCCAAGTCACGTTCAGCCGCTGTCCAGGAACAGATGCGGACTGAGGATGTACCACTAGAGGGCCCCGGAACGATCTCGAGATGGAACGCTCTCTCGGTGCCGGCTTGCGTTGGAACAGTTTAGATTTAATACAAAGGAGTATCAAATAAAGTGAGGAGGACTTAAACATGACAAGTTAATATTTTTTCAGAGTCTATGATTTCAATTACCTTTCCTGTCGACTTCGATTTAAAGTCTTTTCGCTTCTGCAACTTTACAGAAAAGATTGCAAAGTTCTGTGAACGGCGCTGAGAACCTGTCATTTCCCGGATAAGAGATGATGACGAAACTGCAAGAGATGGATACAAGTCTCGTGACAATTCCTTGGCAAGTCGAGGGCAGTCAACTTACTGCATTAATTGACTTACAAGCTGATGACCTCTTCAACAATATGAGGCTAGAGACGTCCACGATCGACTAATCTAGTGTTGAATTAGCAGTGCAGACGTCCAAGGCAGTCAGCGACTCGGGGGTAATCTTCGTAATCTTCTACCATCTTCATGCGTTGCGTTGCAGGCAGAGTGGTCTTATGTAGGTTGCCATCTGCAGCGAGAAAAGGAATAATAATAAGATCAACTTAAGCTAAGTCAGTTCCATAGATAAGAGCAGATATTTAAATACTTCAAGCGCCCGTTTAATCCTTGAGATGGTTTGATGACAGATAAATTATAAGTTTATCAGCAAGTGGAGGAATACTGTTTAGGTTAATAATATTATAAAATACAAATTAAGATGTTCTTGATTAAATTTCGGTAAAGTTACTATCGTCTGTTTTCTGGAAAACAGTTACATTCTTATTTTAGAGTCTATGATTTCAATAACCATTCCTGTCCGCTTCGATTTAAAGTCTTTTCCCTTTTGCGACTTTGGAAAGAAGATTGCAACGTACTGTGAACGGGGCTGAGAACCAATAAGCCAAGATGGCCGGAGCTGGTGACGGGACAGTGGTTGCCTCCCGAATAATTGTGCATTTAAAATGCAACAAATGCAAAAGGAAATTGTCTAAAGGTGTTCAGTGTATGGTGTGTAATTTGGGCTATCATATAAACTGTGTTGAGTTGGAAGAAGACGGCAAACTGCATCAAATTGTAGAGTAGAAACAAGATGGACGATAAGGGAGAGGATGCTGCAGGGATTGAATGGAAGCGAATACTCGTGAAACTTGATGCTTTGAAGAATGAAAATATGATCCTAAATAAATTGGTAACAAGCATGGAAAGTCAAATGAAGCTAAAGGACGAAAAAATCACGTGGCTAGAGAACTCATTACAAGAGGCCACTTTGCACAATATTGAGCCCAAAACAACGTATGCAAAAATTTTGATATCAAGAAACGTCGAACAAGTATGCATCAAGTCAAAGTTGGTGCTCGAAGACAAGGGAGCTGCACTAAAGGAATTAATTAACCTAATCAATCCATCTTAACTTTAGGTTGGTGTGGATAGAGTTCATCAAAATAAACAAGGTGAAGTCATAATCAGCTGCTCGAACAGGTCATCAGTGGCCAACATAGAGAAAGAGGTGGGGCAAGTGCTCGGTGAGAAATACCAAACAGAAATCAACCCTGAATCTAAATCCTAGGATGAAAATTATGAATCTAGACGTGGCTGAAAGTTCAAACGAGGAAATCTGTGAGTCGATGGTGTTGCAAAACAACCTAAATAAAGACGATCCGAAACAAGTGTTGAAAATAATCGCTGTTGTGAAGAAGTCCATGGGGCAAAAATGTGTAGTAGTTGAAATGGACCCCAAGTAAAGATTGATATTGCTAAAAGCCGGGCGTATAAATATTGGATGGCGCCGATATAGAATCTTAGATCATGTCAGGATCATGCAGTGTTACAATTGTGCAGGGTTTAACCATATGGCTAAGAACTGTGATAGAAAGAAGGTGTGTCACAGATGCAGTGGGGAACACAAGGAAGACAACTGCAGCAAAGAAATGAAATGTGTTAATTGTACCAGATGCTTGGTGAGATCGAACACAAATTGGGACCGCAAACATGATGCAAGAAATTGGAATTGCCCAACCTACAAGAATAGGATCGAGCTTCTGAAGGCGAGAGTGGAGTACGAATCGACAGGGAATTAGCAACTACAGAAGAAGGGGAGTCACACAAGCGGTGAAGGGTACGGAAAGAAAAGCAGCTTCTGTGGCATGGAAATATACAATGTTTGCGCCACAAAACTGGGTTACTAGAAGGTGCACTCCGAGAGGACCAGCCGGGAATAATTTGCCTGTCAGAGCATTGGCTTCGCGAAGAGGAAGTGGACGCGATGGTAATTGAAAACTATGTACAGGTAGATGCCTTTTGTCGTTCAAAGGCAAAAATGATGGCGTGATTATATTTGCAAGGGAGGGCTTAAGTGTGACAGTTAAAGAAGTTGTGAAACTATTAGTTGAGGAAAAAGACTTTAAAACTGTGGCTGTGACATACGAGGACTTTCAAGGAAAGATTAACATAGCAGCGGTGTATCGTTCTTTTCTGGGTAACCTAAACGTGTTTTTAAGCAAAACGTCACAGATGTGAACAACATTAACCAGAAAAAGCACTCGTACTATCATTTCTGGAGATTTTAATGTTAATTTCGAAAGTGACAGTGTTGAGAAAGTAGCTTTATTGGATTTGATGACGGCGTTTGGATTACAGAGAAAGGTATTTGAACCCACACGGGTTATAACCGATCAAGCAAGCACGTGTAATAACAACATATTTACAAATGTAATTGAACCCACTGTTATAGTGAAGGACATCGGGTAATCGAACCATTGTTTTCAAATGAAAGAGAGAAAAAATCAAGAATCAAGCAAGACCTGGAACAGGGTATGATCATGTTTTACCATAATATTCGGTCAATCCAAGGAAAAAATAGGAATGTAGAAATAATTGTCAGAGAACAAGAAATAGATATTATAGCCTAAACAGAACATTATTTATTTTTTTATTTATTTGTGGTGTTTAACGACGCACTGTTTTGACATTTGGCCCTGCGGCACTGGTCTAATGGCGTCGGTGAATGAGTGGATGATGATGAGGATGATGATGAACCTAACCTAGCCTAGAAGGGAAGAGGGGAAACCCGGTGCCAGCACGTAGCCTAGTCCTGTCGAAAAGCACCAAGGGGACCACCGACTTAACGTCCCTTCCGAAGGACGGTACAACTCGAACAGCAGGATTCCTCCACAAATCCATGCTGTCGAGAGATTGATAAGCAAGGCGAATGAAGTTGCTGTACTAACTTTCATCCCTCCAACCTCTCTCCCGAACAGAACTGGTCATGTGTATAATGGTCACCCATCCAATATATGACACAGCGCAGTGTTGCTTAACTTTCATCCCTCCAACCTCTCTCCCGAACAGAACTGGTCATGTGTATAATGGTCACCCATATAATACCTGACTCAGCGCAGTGTTGCTTAACTTCAGTGATCTAACGAGAACCGGATTTTTCCAACACGCCAACCCGTTCGGTACAAACAGCCCGAAGTAGGTTAGTCTCAATGTACGGGTAGTTGTTATTTGTTTCAGTACTCGCAATGAGTAACATTGTTTTACAAAGCAAGAGATAACATTTTTACCTGCAAGAGATATGTAAGATGTGTAAGATGTGTAAAATAGAGATATGTAGAGATAAGAGATATGCAACTGAGAATAAGAGGCATAAGAAGGTAGTAGACATTTCCCCCAAGCCGAAAAGCCGTAGATGGATACAAGTCAAGTGACCATTCCTTGGCAAGTCGAGGGCAGTCAACTAACTGCATTAATTGACTTACAAGCTGATGACCTCTTCAACAATATGAGGCTAGAGATGTCCACGATCGACCAATCTAGTGTTAAATTAGCAGTGCAGACGTCCTAGGCAGTCAGCGACTCGGGGGTAATCTTTGTAATCTTCTACCATCTTCATGAGTTGCGTTGCAGGCAGAGTTGTCTGATGTTGGTTTCCATCTGCAGCGAGAAAAGGAATAATTATTAGATCATTTTAAGCTAAGTCAGTCCCATAGATAGGTGCAGATATTTAAATACTTCAAGCGCCCGTTTAATCCTTGAGATAATTTGATGACAGATAAATTATGAGTATATCAGCAAGTAGAGGAATACTGTTAAGAATAATAATATTATGAAATACAAATTAAGATGTTCTTGATTAAATTTCGGTAAAGCTACTATCTTCTGTTTTCTGGCAAACAGTAATAATATAAGGTTATTCCTAACCTTGTTGAAGTAGTTACGATACAGTTTTAAAGAAACTGCCCAGGAGAAGGACAGAGTTCTGTACGAGATTGTTTGTCCAAAGTGAAGCATTGCAGACCATTACGTTTCTTCACCACATACTGGCAAAAACCTGCAAAAAAATTAAAGTTTGTCATAATTTTGTCGTAATTTTTTTCAAAAACGTACTATCGAGTTTGAAGGCATACCTTTGCTTTAAGATGGGTTGACATCAAACCAGAAGTATTCCGAATTAATTGTCAGCGGCCTGCAGTTGTTCTCGCAGCTTAAAGCTGACAGGTCAGAGCACTAATGGTTGGTTGGCTGGCTGGCTGGCTGGCTGGCTGGCTGGCTGGCTGGCTGGCTGGCTGGTTGGTTGGCTCACTGGCTGGCTGGTTGGTTGGCATGCTGGCTGATTAGTTGGCTGGCTGGCTGGCTGGTTGGTTAGCTCACCGGCTGGCTGGTTGGTTGGCATGCTGGCTGGCTAGCTGGCTGGCTGGCTGGCTGGCTGGCTGGCTGGCTGGCTGGCTGGCTGGCTGGCTGGTTGGTTGGCATGCTAGCTGGTTAGTTGGCTGGCTGGCTAGCTGGTTGGCTGGCTGGCTGGCTGGCTGGCTGGCTGGCTGGCTGGCTAGCTGGCTGGTTGGCTGGCTGGCTGGCTGGCTATCTGGCTGGCTGGCTGGCTGGCTGGCTGGCTGGCTGGCTGGCTGGCTGGCTGGCTGGCTGGCTGGCTGGCTAGCTGGCTGGCTGGCTGGCTGGCTGGCTGGCTGGCTGGCTGGCTGGCTGGCTGGCTGGCTGGCTGGCTGGTTGGTTGGCTGGCTGGCTGGTAGGTTGGCATGCTGGCTGGTTAGTTGGCTGGCTGGCTGGCTAGCTGGTTGGCTGGCTGGCTGGCTGGCTGGTTGGTTGGCTGGCTGGCTGGTTGGTTGGCTGGCTGGCTGGTTGGTTGGCCAAACATGTAACATTACAAAACAAAACGAAATGTCTTGCATTAGTGAGGCAAGTGAAGGTGAGTCTTGTACTTAAGTAAGAAATTTAGATAATTAATTATTATGTTGCAGAATAATGATGTAACTAACGATTTTACCTACATGATTTCCAAAGGCTTCAGAGTTTTGTTGCATGTTCTTCTTTTTCAATCACTGCACTATCTTGAAGCACTCACTTGTCACACGAGTCGGGAAATAACTCCCTGTAATCGCGATACCGTCGAGCACGTGCTCTTTGTCTGACCGGAGCATTTGCTCAAACTGTCCCAGGGGCGTTGCACCCCTTGAAAGACAAGGTCAACCCACGTGAAGCGATGAGTCTACTTGCATGATATACTTCAAGGACGGTCAAGGAATTAGCGCTACATGTGTTTGTGTTTTCCCCACAAAATGGCCGAGCTCGCTAACAGCGAGCCGTGCAGAACGCCTTCACACCACGAAGCTGGAAGATCTTGAAGTTCTGCGTCGGCGCTTGACTGAGCGCGCTAGAACTTACACGGCTAGGGAGCCTCGAGTGAATCGGAAAAATAGCGCGAAATTTCAAAAGCTAAAAGTTGGAGATAAATTATACTATTTAATATCTAGTTACTGGTAGATATGATTGCACATGTAAAAAGTCTTGGGCACTAAAAGTTTATCTGATTTTCAGATAAGCATGTGTTAAACGCTTAAATGTTACTAACCTATCAGAGTGAATGAATCTCAATACATTGGTAAAATTACACCAGTGGTACACAAAACCACGTTTGACATCAATTGCTATTTACTTCCTTTATCTACTGTTTTGAATTCAAGTGTATAAAACTGTGCCAGTGCTGTAAGTCCCTGATTGAACCTAACAAACCTATTCTACATTCGATCACTCTGTCCATTACAGAACCGTGCTATGAAGTCAGTGGACTGACCGAGCATCTGATTCCTCGACCCACACCATTGTGGATTCCCGATGCTACCTTGCATCAATACCTCGTTCAGGTCTGGGGACATTGATAGGTACAAAGGTACCGCTAGCAGAGTTCTGGGTCATGTGAGGGCAGGGTGGCGACTAGCGGGGGTTGATTTGAGTGATCGAGCTTATCTCTAGCTAAGAGGGGGCCTAACTACGGGGTTGGGGTTGTCGAAGACGTCTCCTTCGGGACCACGGAACTGATGCTAGGTAAACTGTAAAGGCAATAGACACCCAAGTGTGCAGGGACGCATTGCAACCCCAAGGGCCAATGCGTCCACTGGGTGAATTTATCAGTGATAAGCACATCCTACGTTCAGCCAACAGTTCGGTGAACATTTGCAAGAGTTCGACACTCTGTAGTTGAGCTAAAATACAACCTAAGTGCCATCTAGCGGGCAACTTTTGTATGACAGACAGCAGAGTATTCGGACTCTCAATGTCGTCAGCTAAGAATGGGATCCTGCCTGACCTCTTCACGCTTGCTGTAACGGGACAAGGCGAGACAAAATACAAGAAACAAAATAACAAACATGAAATACAATTACAAGCTGAAATAAAGTGTGTCCCTTGTAGCGCCAATTCCTCGACCTGCCCTTCACTTGCCTTGACACTCATGTTAAACCTTAGTGTGAGAAGCTCGTGGCGTTGACGGCATCCTCCCAAGGGCAGTCCGGAATGCAAGGCTATCGCCCGCAGTCTCGAAGTTTGGAACTTCACACGCAGGGCGCGCTGCACCCAACGCACAGCACTGTATTTCCACTGGCACACGCATTTTTCACTGTCACACGCACTTTTTTTTAATAAGACTCTTTGTTATTCGACGGCACACGCATTGACCATCATGGCCGCTAGATCTTCAATGGCTTTCTAGGAGGACACGTTTACTAGCGGACACTATTTAACGCCTTGGTAACGAAGCACACGAATTGACCCACCCGGCCGCTTAGCCTCCAGTGGCAGCGTGGGTGGGCACGTTCACTCGCAATCACTTTTAAAATGAATAAATAAGGCGATATTTAAATCGTAAACGCATATTTAGAGGTGAAAACTAACTTCGGCGAGTATTTAAGAGGCGGTGGTCAGCTCACGATCGTCTGACAGAAAAAAAAAGCTGCTCTAATCTGTTGATTACCAGGTGATTACTGGAAGCTGCAGTCCTCTGCAGATCGGAGCTGGACTCTTGGTGCCACAATAGCAAACCTTCAACAAGGATTGGCTAAAGGACCTCGGCTTGGACATCATCCTACGACTGGTAGCTTACTAGAACAGTGTTTTACAAAATATCAAAAAGCAAATCATGTTAGGCTACGCAAAATAAATTCAAACCTGGTACTATGTTTATATTTTACCACTAACTGTAATATCTAGTATCATAATGATATTACTTAGTTATTTGTGTATTTAATATGTAGTCAATTGATTTTGGTTACACTCCGGCATCCCATGGTTTGCAGACGGACAGGAAGTGGTCCTCGTCATGGCACTCCAGGAGGCGTTGCTTGACAACAAACAACATTCAGCCGCAGTGCTGGTACGGCCGCCGACCACGGCAGGGCAAGGACAGGACCTCGGCTCACCACAGTCAAGGATGTGGCAAAGAACTTTTTCATTAGCTGATGTCGAAGGCGTTAATCGTTGACTACTCAGCTACTAGGACAGGGTATAACAAGTTATAAAAATTGGTCTAGAAATTAAACATTCTGCTAAGATTGTAAAATAATTAACAATGTTCTTGTGTTCCGTATACCGAACGGTTTGGCAGGTAAGTTACAGCGGTTCTCGTGAGAAAACCAAAGTTAAGCGACATTTCGCTGGTTCACGTATCGAATGGGTGACCAGTATTAATCTTAAATTTCTGCTCAGTGGCGAAGAAGGAATAAAAGTTGATACAAAATCTTAATTTGCTTCGCTGATCAACTTTTTGACAGCTTGGATCTGTGGAGGAATCCTTTGGTTACCGTTGAACCGTACTTTAAACGGCCCGTTAATCCAGTGGTCTCAATAATGCTCTTCGTAACTAAAAGACTACTTGCTGGCACTGAGTTTCCCTGCATTTTTCTTTTACTCGAGGCATTGTTAATCAATCTTCTCATGATGCACATTTGCACCGAAGCCATAAGAACAGTGCTACTTGAACCGATACCAAACAGTGCTTCGTTCGCCACAACAAATCAACAACTTACAGTAATATCTGATGTTATAATGATATTACTTAGTTATTTGTGTATTAAATATGTAGTCAATTGATTTTGGTTACACTCCGGCATCCTATGGTTTGCAGACGGACAGGAAGTGGTCCTCGGCATGGCACTCCAGGAGGCGTTGCTCGACAACAAACAGCATTCAGCCGCAATCCTGGAACGGCCGCAGACCACGGCAGGGCAAGGACAGGACCTCGGCTCACCACAGTCAAGGATGTTGCGAAGAACTCCACCACCATTAGCTGATGTCGACAGCTTCGATATTTGACTGCGCAGGTGCTAGGACAGAGGTAAGCAAAGCATAAACACATATCTAGAAATTGTTTTTGAGATCATTTCAAAAATTCGTTCCACGTTTATGTTTTACCTGGGTAGGCAATATAAAGTGTCCTAGTGATATTATTATTTTTGTAATATTTCAATTTGTAAACCATTAGTTTT
The DNA here is from genome assembly GCA_947568835.1 of Protonemura montana. NCBI lineage: Eukaryota > Metazoa > Arthropoda > Insecta > Plecoptera > Nemouridae > Protonemura > Protonemura montana. The sequence goes on along the minus strand of OX387606.1, from coordinate 23,538,529 downwards.
GATTTGTCTAAGAGATCTCACGGTTTGTGTCATGACAGAGTGTGATCTCACCTGGCATGGAACTCGGGTCTCTGACCACGTGGCTTGACGACCAACTGCATTCTGCCACAGTCTGCAGACCTCGGCAGTTACTAAGAGGACGACAATGGCAGGATATCGAAAAAGGGTAGCATCGTCAAAGTTTAACCTCGGCGTTGTTATATTATTCAATTGGGGACAGCATCCATCACACTGAGAACAAATCAAAACAGAAAACGCACTAACGAGTCAAAATGCAACTTTTGTTTTTTAAGATATTTAAGTATATGAATTGAACAGTAAGTGTCAAATTGGTTCAAATATTTGCTTAAAAAAGCCGTCATGTTCGTATCAAATAGCAAATACCTTGGATTTTTGTTGGGCATACGATGTATCCAAGTGCATAGGTTTAGCCCGAAGCTTGTCGCTTGTCCCATGTACATCAATGTTGTAATGTTGTTGTCTAAAGATCGAAATGCAAACATCAAACACTTTAAAGCAGAAAAAAAGTCTTAAATCTAGACAACAGCATGCGAAAAACAAAATTTCTACTTAAAAAAATAGATAATAATCAGAATAAATAATGATAAAATGTTTCTCTGTACATTAAAGAGGTACGTACATGTTTTGATAAAGCTTCTCGGTTCATTGAAACATGCCATCTTCAAATAATGTTTCAATCACTTCACTATCTTGAAGCACCCACTTGTCACACGAGTCGGGAAATAACTCCCTGTAATCGCGATACGGTCGAGCACGTGCTCTTTGTCTAACAGGAGCATTTGCTCAAACTGTCCCAGGGGCGTTTCACCCCTTGAAAGACAAGGGGTGAAGCGATGAGTCTACTTGCATGATATACTTCTAGGACGGTCAAGGAATTAGCGCTACATGTGTTTGTGTTTTCCCCACAAAATGGCCGAGCTCGCTAACAGCGAGCCGTGCAGAACGCCTTCACACCACGAAGCTGGAAGATCTTGAAGTTCTGCGTCGGCGCTTGACTGAGCGCGCTAAAACTTACACGGCTAGGGAGCCTGGACTGAATCGAAAAAAAGCGCGCAATTTCAAAAGCTAAAGGTAAGAAATAAATTATACTATTTAATATATAGTTACTGGCAGATATGATTGCACATGTAAAAAGTCTTGGGCACTAAAAGTTTATCTGATTTTAAGATAAGCATGTGTTAAACGCTTAAATGTTACTAACCTATCAGAGTGAATGAATCCCAATACATTGGTAAAATTACACCAGTGGTACACAAAACCACGTTTGACAACAATTGCCAATTATTTCCTTTATCTACTGTTTTGACTTCAAGTGTATAAAACTTGGCCAGTGCTGTAAGTCCCTGATTGAACCTGACAAACCTATTCTACCTTCGATCACTCTGTCCATTACAGAACCGTGCTATGAAGTCAGTGGACTGACCAAGCATCTGATTCCTCGACCCACACCAATGTGGATTCCCAATGCTACCTTGCATCGATACCTTGTTCAGATCTGAGGGCATTGATAGGTACAAAGGTACCGCTAACAGAGTTCTGGGTCATGTGAGGGCAGGGTGGCGACTAGCGGGGGTTGATTTGAGTGATCGAGCTTATCTCTAGCTAAGAGGGGGCTTAACTACAGGGTTGGGGTTGTCGAAGTCGTCTCCTTCAGACCACGGAACTGATGCTAGGTAAACTGTAAAGGCAATAGACACCCAAGTGTGCAGGGACGCATTGCAACCCCAAGGGCCAATGCGCCCACTGGGTGAATTTATCAGTGATAAGCACATCCTACGTTCAGCCAACAGTTCGGTGAACATTTGCAAGAGTTCGACACTCTGTAGTTGAGCTAAAATACAACCTAAGTGCCATCTAGCGGGCAACTTTTGTATGACAGACAGCAGAGTATTCGGACTCTCAATGTCGTCAGCTAAAAATGGGATCCTGCTTGACCTCTTCACGCTTGCTGTAACGGGACAAGGCGAGACAAAATACAAGAAACAAAATACAAACATGAAATACAATTACAAGCTGAAATAAAGTGTGTCCCTTGTAGCGCTAATTCCTCGACCTGCCCTTCACTTGCCTTGACACTCATGTAAAACCTTAGTGTGAGAAGCTCGTGGCGTTGACGGCATCCTCCCAAGGGCAGTCCGGAATGCAAGGCTATCGCCCGCAGTCTCGAAGTTTGGAACTTCACACGCAGGGTGCGCTGCACCCAACGCACAGCACTGTATTTCCACTGGCACACGCATATTTCACTGTCACACGCACTTTTCACTGTCACACGCACTTTTTTTTAATAAGACTCTTTGTTATTCGATTGCACACGCATTGACCATCAAGGCCGCTAGATCTTCAACGGCTAACTAGGAGGACACGTTTACTAGCGGACACTATTTAACGCCTTGGTAACGAAGCACACGAATTGACCCACCCGGCCGCTAAGCCTCCAGTGGCAGCGTGGGTGGGCACGTTCACTCGCGAACACTTTTTAAACCATTAAATAAAGCATTATTTGAATCTCAAACGCTGATCTGAACCCGATAACCAACTTTCGCGAGTATCTAAGAGGCGGTGGTCAGCTCACGATCGTCTGACAGAAATAAAAACTGCTCTAATCAGTTGATTACCAGGTGATGACTGAAAGTTGCAGTCCTCTGCAGATCGGAGCTGGACTCTTGGTGCCACCATAGCAAATCCTCAACAAGGATTGGCTAAAGGACCTCGGCTTGGACATCATCCTACGACTGGTAGCTTACTAGAACAGTGTTTAACAAAATATCAAAAAGCATATCATATTAGGCAACGCAAAAATAAATTCAAACCTGGTTCCATGTTTATATTTTACCAGGAACTGTAATATCTGGTATCATAATGATATTACTTAGTTATTTGTGTATTAAATATGTAGGCAATTGATTTTGGTTACACTCCGGCATCCCATGGTTTGCTGACAGACAGGAAGTGGTCCTCGGCATGGCACTCCAGGAGGCGTTGCTTGACAACAAACAGCATTTAGCCGCAATCCTGGAACAGCTGCAGACCACGGCATGGCAAGGTCTTTGGAAGACCCTCGTCTTCAATGTTGTGATTGCCACGATATGCTGTCGACGGCGTTAATCTTTCACTGCATTAGTGCTAGGACAATGACAAGAAAGATAAGAATAGCATTCCTTAAAATCTAATTTTACTATTTAATCCCAACTGGTACCAATGTCATTTATTACCAGTGTTTATACTAACAAATATCATAAGGATATGACTTAATTAGTAATGCATTTAATATGTAGGCAATTCATTTTGGTTTCTTCTTAGCGTTGCACAGTTCGTTCACGGTCAGGAAGATGTTCTGGCTTAGCATGGAACTCGGGAGCCAGGATTCGATTCTGGCCAAAGAACTGTACTCTGCCGCAGTGCTGGTACGGCCGCCGACGGCGTTAATCTTCATCTGCATGGGTGCTACGACAATGTCAAGAATTTTATTAAAAGCTTGGTACAAGATCTAGTTTTACTTATTAATTCAAACTGGTACCATATTCGTTTACTACCAGTGTCCGTAATAACTAATATCATAAGGATATGACTTAATTAGTAATGCATTTAATATGAAGGCAATTCATTTTGGTCTCTTCTCGGCATCGCAGGGCATCTCAGGATGTGTCCACGAACAGGAAGAGGTCTTCAAACTGCTCTGGTCTTGAAACTCTGGGTGCAACTTCGACGCCAAGTCACGTTCAGCCGCTGTTTAGGGAACAGATGCGGACTGAGGATGTACCACTAGAGGGCCCCGGAACGATCTCGAGATGGAACGCTTTTTCGGTGCCTGCTGGCGTTGAAACAGTTTATATTTAATACAAAGGAACATCAAATTAAAGTGAGGAGGACTTAAATATGAAAAGTTAATATTATTTTAGAACAGATGATTTAAATTACCATTCCTGTCTACTTCGATTTCAAGTCTTTTCGCTTCTGCAACTTTGGAGAAAAGATTGCAATGTTCTGTGTACGGGGCTGAGAACCTTTCATTCCCCGGATAATAGATGATGGCGAAACTGCAAGAGATGGATACGAGTCACGTGACCATTCCTTGGCAAGTCGAGGGCAGTCAACTTACTGCATTAATTGACTTACAAGCTGATGACCTCTTCAACAATATGAGGCTAGAGATGTCCACGATCGACCAATCTAGTGTTGAATTAGCAGTGCAGACGTCCAAGGCAGTCAGCGACTCGGGGGTAATCTTCGTAATCTTCTACCATCTTCATGCGTTGCGTTGCAGGCAGAGTTGTCTGATGTTGGTTTCCATCTGCAGCGAGAAAAGGAATAATTATTAGATCAACTTAAGCTAAGTCAGTCCCACAGATAGGTGCAGATATTTAAATACTTCAAGCGCCCGTTTAATCCTTGAGATGGTTTGATTACAGATAAATTATGAGTTTATCAGCAAGTGGAGGAATACTGTTTAGGTTTATAATATTATAAAATACAAATTAATATGTTCTTGATTAAATTTCGGTAAAGTTACTATCGTCTGTAATCTGGAAAACAGTAACATTCTTATTTTAGAGGTAATGATTTCAATAACCATTCCTATCCGCTTCGATTTAAAGTCTTTTCGCTTTTGCAACTTTGGAAAGAAGATAGCAACGTACTGTGAACGGGGCTGAGAACCAATAAGCCAAGATGGCCGGAGCTGGTGACGGGACAATGGTTGCCTCCCGAATAATTGTGAATTTAAAGTGCAACAAATGCAAAAGGAAATTGTCTAAAGGTGTTCAGTGTATGGTGTGTAAATTGGGCCATCATATAAACTGTGTTGAAATGGAAGAAGACGGAAAAGTGCATCAAATTGAAGAGTAGAAACAAGATGGACGATAAGGGAAAGGATGCTGCAGGGATTGAATGGAAGCGAATACTCATGAAACTGGATGCTTTGAAGAATGAAAATCTGATCATAAATAAATTAATAACAAGCATGGAAAGTCAAAGAAAGCTTAAGGACGGAAAAATCACGTGGCTAGAAAACTCAATACAAGAGGCCACTTTGCACAATTTTGAACCCAAAACAACTTATGCAAAAATTGTGAAATCAAGAAACGTCGAACAAGTATGCATCAAGTCAAAGTTGGTGCTCGAAGACAAGGGAGCTGCACTAAAGGAAGTAACTAATCTAAACAATTCATTATAAACTTCAGGTTTGTGTGGATAGAGTTCATCAAAATAAAGAAGGTGACGTCATAATCAGCTGCTCGAACAGGTCGTCAGCGGCCAACATAGTGAAAAAGGTAGGGCAAGTGCTCGGTGAGAAATACCAAACAGAAATCAACCCGAAACTAAATCCTAGGATGAAAATTATGAATCTTGACATGGCTGAAAGTTCAAACGAGGAAATCTGTGAGTCGATGGTGTAACGGTGTTGCAAAACAACCTAAATTAAGACGATCCGAAACAAGTGTTGAAAATAATCGCTGTTGTGAAGAAGTCCACGGGGCAAAAATGTGTAGTAGTTGAAATGGACCCCAAGTAAAGATTGATATTGCTAAAAGCCAGGCGTGTAAATGTTGGATGGCGCCAATAAAGAATCTTTGATCATGTCAGGATCATGCAGTGTTACAATTGTGCAGGGTTTAACCATATGGCTAAGAACTGTGATAGAAAGAAGGTGTGTCACAGATGCAGTGGGGAACACAAGGAAGACAACTGCAGCAAAGAAATGAAATGTGTTAATTGTACCAGATGCTTGGTGAGATCGAACACAAATTGGGACCGCAAACATGATGCAAGAAACTGGAATTGCCCAACCTACAAGAATAGGATCGAGCTTCTGAAGGCGAGAGTGGAGTACGAATCGACAGGGAATTAGCAACTACAGAAGAAGGGGAGTCACACAAGCGGTGAAGGGTACGGGAAAGAAAAGTAGATACTGTGGCATAGAAATATACAATGTTTGCGCCACAAAACTGGGTTACTAGAAGGTGCACTCCGAGAGGACAAGCCGGGATTAATTTGCCTGTCAGAGCATTGGCTTCGCGACGAGAAAGTGGACGCGATGGTAATTGAAAACTATGTACAGGTAGATTCCTTTTGTCGTTCAAAGGCAAAAAATGGTAGCGTTTTAATATTCGCGAGGTAGGGCTTAAGTTTGACAGTAATATAAGCTGTGAAACTATTAAGTGAGGAAAAAGACTTTGAAACTGTGGCTGTGACATACGAGGACTTTCAAGGAAAGATTAACATAGCAGCGGTGTATCGTTCTTCTCTGGGTAACCTAAACGTGTTTTTAAGCAAAATTTCACAGATGTTAACAACATTAACCAGAAAAAGCACTCGCACTATCATTTCTGGAGATTTGAATGTTAATTTCGAAAGTGACAGTGCTAAGAAAGTAGCTTTATTGGATTTGATGACGGCGTTTGGATTACAGAGAAATGTTTTTAAACCCACACGGGTTATAACCGATCAAGCAAGCACGTGTAATGACAACATATTTACGAATGTAATTGAACCCATTGTTATAGTGAAGGACATCGGGTTATCGAACTATTGTTTTCAAATGAAAGAAAGAAAAAATCAAGGAACAAGCAAGACCTGAAACAGGGTATGATCATGTTTTACCAAAATATTCGGTCAATCCAAGGAAAAAATAGGAATCTAGAAATAATTGTCAGAGAACAAGAAATAGATATTATAGCCTTAACAGAACATTGGCTGACCAAGAATAAACTGGAATCCCTATCAATTGAAGGATTCAAACCAGCATCTATTTACACACGGGGCACTCCATATGCAGGCTTTTGTCTATTTACCAGGTATCCATGGACTGAAATTATTGTAAGACTAGATCTAGTAAATTACAGCGAAGAAAAAGTATTTGAATGCTCTGCGATGGGAGTAAAAATGTACCATACCATTATTTTGTGTATTTACAGATCACCTGATGGGTCTAGGGATGTGTTCTTTGCAAAAATGGAGCAAGTTCTAACGAAACTATCGCAAGAGAGCAAAAATAAAAGAATAATTATTAGCGCGGATACAAATTTAAACACATTAGAAGACAACAACACAACACAAACATTACACGCGCTATTGAACGCAAATAACCAACGGATAATAATTACCAAACCAAGGCGAGTAACTAACAAAACAGCAACCTGTATCGATAGCGTATTCACAGACATCAATGCCAAAGAGATTTGCTATAGAGTAGAGGTTTATTATTTATTATTATGTGGTGTTTAACGACGCACATATTTGACATTTGGCCATTTGGGACTGGTCTAATGGCGTCGGTTAATGAGTGGATGATGATGAACCTAATCTAGCCTAGAAGGGAGGAGAGGAAACGACGGTGTAGGCACGTAGCCTGCTCCTGTCAAAGACCAAGGGGACCACCGGCTTAACGTCCCTTCCGAAGGACGGTAGAACGCGAACAGCAGGATTCCTCCACAAATCCATGCTGTCGAGAGGTCGATAAGCAAGGCGAGTGAAGTTGCTGAACTAACTTTCATCCCTCCAACCTCTCTCCCGAACAGAACTGGTCATGTGTATGATGGTCACCCATTCAATATCGGACACAGCGCAGTGTTGTTTAACTTTCATCCCTCCAACCTCTCTCCCGAACAGAACTGGTCATGTGTATGATGGACACCCATCCAATATCTGACAAAGCGCAGTGTTGTTTAACTTTCGTCCCTCCAACCTCTCTCCCGAACAAAACTGGTCATTTGTATAATGGTCACCCATCCAATACCTGACTCAGCGCAGTGTTGCTTAACTTCAGTGATCTAACGAGAACCGTATTTTTACAACACGCCAACCCGTTCGGTACAAACGGCCCGAAGTAGGCAAGTCTCAATGTACGGGTAGTTGTTATTTGTTTCAGTACTCGCAATGAGAACATCGTTCTACAAAGCAAGAGATAACATTTTTAACTGCAAGAGATATGTAAGATGTGTAAGATGTGTAAAATATAGATATGTAGAGATAAGAGATATGCAACTGAGAATAAGAGGCATAAGAAGGTAGTAGACATTTCCCCCAAGCCGAAAAGCCGTAGATGGATACAAGTCAAGTGACCATTACTTAGCAAGTCGAGGGCAGTCAACTAACTGCATTAATTGACTTACAACCTGATGACCTCTTCAACAATATGAGGCAAGAGATGTCCACGATCGACCAATCTAGTGTTAAATTAGCAGTGCAGACGTCCAAGGCAGTCAGCGACTCAGGGGTAATCTTTGTAATCTTCTACCATCTTCATGCGTTGCGTTGCAGGCAGAGTGGTCTTATGTTGGTTTCCATCTGCAGCGAGAAAAGGAATAATTATTAGATCAACTTAAACTAAGTCAGTCCCACAGATAGGAGCAGATATTTAAATACTTCAAGCGCCCGTTAAATCCTTGAGATGGTTTGATGACAGATAAATTATGAGTTTATCAGCAAGTGAAGGAATACTGTTTAGGTTAATAATATTATAAAACACAAAATAAAATGTTCTTGATTAAATTTCGGTAAAGCTACTATCTTCTGTTTTCTGGCAAACAGTAATAATATAAGGTTATTCCTAACCTTGTTGAAGTAGTTAGGCAACAGTTTTAAAGAAACTGCCCAGGAGAAGAACAAGAGTCTGTACGAGATTGTTTGGCCGACGTTAAGCATTGCAGACCATGTCGTTTCTTTACCACCTTACGGAAAAAACCTGCAAAGAAAATAAAAGTTTGTCATAACTTTGTCGATTTTTTTTCAAAAACGTACTATCGAGTTTGAAGTCATACCTTGGCTTTTAGATGGATTGACATCGAATCAAAAGAAATCCGAATTAATTGTAAGCGGCCTGCAGTGTTGTTCTGGCAGCTTAAAGCTGACAGGTCACAGCACCAATGGTTGGTTGGCTGGCTGGCTGGCTGGTTGGTTGGCTCACTAGCTGGCTGGTTGGTTAGCTGGCTCACTGGCTGGCTGGTTGGTTGGTTGGCTCACTGGCTGGCTGGTTGGTTGGTTGGCTGGCTGGCTGGTTGGTTGGCTGGCTGGCTGGTTGGTTGGCCAAACATGTAACATTCCAAAACAAAACGAAATGTCTTGCATTAGTAAGGCAACTGTGGGTGAGTCTTGTACTTAAGTAAGAAGTTTAGATAATTAATTATTATGTTGCAGAATAATGATGTGACTAACGATTTTACCTACATGATTTCCAAAGGCTTCAGAGTTTTGTTGCATGTTCTTCTTTTTCAATCACTTCACTATCTTGAAGCACTCACTTGTCACACGAGTCGGGAAATGACTCCCTGTAATCGCGATACCGTCGAGCACGTGCTCTTTGTCTGACAGAAGCATTTGCTCAAACTGTCCCAGGGGCGTTGCACCCCTTGAAAGACAAGGTCAACCCACGTGAAGCGATGAGTCTACTTGCATGATATACTTCTAGGACGGTCAAGGAATTAGCGCTACATGTGTTTGTGTTTTCCCCACAAAATGGCCGAGCTCGCTAACAGCGAGCCGTGCAGAACGCCTTCACACCACGAAGCTGGAAGATCTAGAAGTTCTGCGTCGGCGCTTGACTGAGCGCGCTAGAACTTACACGGCTAGGGAGCCTGGACTGAATCGGAAAAATAGCGCGAAATTTCAAAAGCTAAAGATGAGAGATATATTATGCTATTTAATATCTAGTTACTGGTAGATATGATTGCACATGTAAAAAGTCTCGGGCACTAAAAGTTTATCTGATTTTAAGATAAGCGTGTGTTAAACGCTTAAATTTTACTAACCTATCAGAGTGAATAAATCTCAATACATTGGTAAAATAACACCAGTGGTACACAACACCACGTTTGACATCAATTGCTATTTACTTCCTCTATCTACTGTTTTGAATTCAAGTGTATAAAACTGTGCCAGTGCTGTAAGTCCCTGATTGAACCTGACAAACCTATTCTACCTTCGATCACTCTGTCCATTACAGAACCGTGTTATGAAGTCAGTGGACTGACCGAGCATCTGATTCCTCGACCCACACCATTGTGGATTCCCGATGCTACCTTGCATCAAAACCTCGTTCAGGTCTGGGGACATTGATAGGTACAAAGGTACCGCTAGCAGAGTTCTGGGTCATGTGAGGGCAGGGTGGCGACTAGCGGGGGTTGATTTGAGTGATCGAGCTTATCTCTAGCTAAGAGGGGGCCTAACTACGGAGTTGGGGTTGTCGAAGACGTCTCTTCGGGACCACGGAACTGATGCTAGGTAAACTGTAAAGGCAATAGACACCCAAGTGTGCAGGGACGCATTGCAACCCCAAGGGCCAATGCGTCCACTGGATGAATTTATCAGTGATAAGCACATCCTACGTTCAGCCAACAGTTCGGTGAACATTTGCAAGAGTTCGACACTCTGTAGTTGAGCTAAAATACAACCTAAGTGCCATCTAGCGGGCAACTTTTGTATGACAGACAGCAGAGTATTCGAACTCTCAATGTCGTCAGCTAAAAATGGGATCCTGCCTGACCTCTTCACGCTTGCTGTAACGGGACAAGGCGAGACAAAATACAAGAAACAAAAATACAAACATGAAATGCAATTACAAGCTGAAATAAAGTGTGTCCCTTGTAGCGCTAATTCCTCGACCTGCCCTTCACTTGCCTTGACACTGATGTTAAACCTTAGTGTGAGAAGCTCGTGGCGTTGACGGCAACCTCCCAAGGGCAGTCCGGATTGCAAGGCTATCGCCCGCAGTCTCGAAGTTTGGAACTCCACACGCAGGGTGCGCTGCACCCAACGCACAGCACTGTATATCCACTGGCACACGCATTTTTCACTGTCACACGCACTTTTTTTTACTTACACGATTTGTTATTCGATGGCACACGCTTTGATCATCATGGCCGCTAGATCTTCAACGGCTAACTAGGAGAACACGTTTACTAGCGGACACTATTTAACGCCTTGGTAACGAAGCACACGAATTGACCCACCCGGCCGCTAAGCCGCCAGTGGCAGCGTGGGTGGGCACGTTCACTCGCGATCACTTTTTAAACTAATAAATAAGGCGATATTTGAATCTCAAACGCTGATCTTAACCCGAGAACCAACTTTCGCGAGTATCTAGGAGGCGGTAGTCAGCTCACGGTCGTCTGACAGAAATAAAAGCTGCTCTAATCAGTTGATTACCAGGTGATTACAGGAAGTTGCAGTCCTCTGCAGATCGGAGCTGGACTCTTGGTGCCACCATAGCAAACCTTCAACAAGGATTGGCTAAAGGACCTCGGCTTGGACATCATCCTACGACTGGTAGCGTACTTGAACAATGTTTAACAAAATATCAAAAAGCAAATGATGTTAGGCAACGCAAAAATAAATTCAAACCTGGTTCCATGTTTATATTTTACCAGGAACTGTAATATCTGGTATCATAATGATATTACTTAGTTATTTGTGTATTAAATATGTAGTCAATTGATTTTGGTTACACTCCGGCATCCCATGGTTTGCAGACGGACAGGAAGTGGTCCTCGGCATGGCACTCCAGGAGGCGTTGCTTGACAACAAACAGCATTCAGCCGCAGTCCTGGAACAGCTGCAGACCACGGCATGGCAAGGACTTTGGAAGACCCTCGTCTTCAATGTTGTGATTGCCACGATATGCTGTCGACAGCGTTTATCTTCAACAGCATAGGTGCTAGGACAATGACAAGAAAGATATGAATAGTATTCCATAAAATCTCATTATACTATTTAATCCCAACTGGTACCAATGTCATTTATTACTAGTGTTAATACTAACAAATATTATAAGGATATGACTTAATTAGTAATGCATTTAATATGTAGGCAATTCATTTTAGTTTCTTCTCAGCGTTGCACAGTTATTTCACGGCCAGGAAGATGTTCTCGCTTAGCATGGAACTCGGGAGCCAGGATTCGATTCTGGCCAAAGAACCGTACTCTGCCGCAGTGCTGGTACGGCCGCCGACGGCGTTTATCTTCATCTGCATGGGTGCTACGACAATGTCAAGAATTTTATTAAAAGCTTGGTACAAGATCTAGTTTTACTTATTAATTCAAACTGGTACCATATTCGTTTACTACCAGTGTCCGTAATAACTAATATCATAAGGATATGACTTAATTAGTAATGCATTTAATATGAAGGCAATTCATTTTGGTCTCTTCTCGGCATCGCAGGGCATCTCAGGATGTGTCCACGAACAGGAAGAGGTCTTCAAACTGCTCTGGTCTTGAAAATCTGGGTGCAACTTCGACGCCAAGTCACGTTCAGCCGCTGTTTAGGGAACAGATGCGGACTGAGGATGTCCCACTAGAGGGCCCCGGAACGATCTCGAGATGGAACGCTTTCTCGGCTGGCGTTGAAACAGTTTAGATTTAATACAAAGGAAAATAAAATTAAAGTGAGGAGGACTTAAACATGACAAGTAAATATTTTTAAAATAGTCTATGATTTTAATCACCTCTCCTGTCCGCTTCGATTTAAAGTCTTTTCGCTTCTGCAACTTTACAGAAAAGATTGCAAAGTTCTGTGTACGGCGCTGAGAACCTGTCATTCCCCGGATAATAGATGATGGCGAAACTGCAAGAGATGGATACAAGTCAAGTGACCATTCCTTGGCAAGTCGAGGGCAGTCAACTTACTGCATTAATTGACTTACAAGCTGATGACCTCTTCAACAATATGAGGCAAGAGATGTCCACGATCGACCAATCTAGTGTTGAATTAGCAGTGCAGACGTCCAAGGCAATCAGCGACTCGGGGGTAATCTTCGTAATCTTCTACCATCTTCATGCGTTGCGTTGCAGGCAGAGTGGTCTTATGTTGGTTGCCATCTGCAGCGAGAAAAGGAATAATTATTTGATAAACTTAAGCTAAGTCAGTCCCATAGATAGGTGCAGATATTTAAATACTTCAAGCGCACGATTAATCCTTGAGATGGTTTGATGACAGATAAATTATGAGTTTATCAGCAAGTGGAGGAATACTGTTTAGGTTTATAATATCATGAAATACAAAATTAGATGTTCTTGATTAAATTTCGGTAAAGTTACTATCGTCTGTTTTCTGGAAAACGGTTACATTCTTATTTTACAGTCTATGCTTTTAATAACCATTCCTGTCCGCTTCGATTTAAAGTCTTTTCGCTTTTGCAACTTTGGAAAGAAGATTGCAACGTACTGTGAACGGGGCTGAGAACCAATAAGCCAAGATGGCCGGAGCTGGTGACGGGAGAGTGGTTGCCTCCCGAATAATTGTGAATTTAAAGTGCAACAAATGCAAAAGGAAATTGTCTAAAGGTGTTCAGTGTATGGTGTGTAATTTGGGCCATCATATAAACTGTGTTGAAATGGAAGAAGACGGAAAAGTGCATCAAATTGAAGAGTAGAAACAAGATGGACGATAAGGGAAAGGATGCTGCAGGGATTGAATGGAAGCGAATACTCATGAAACTGGATGCTTTGAAGAATGAAAATCTGATCCTAAATAAATTGGTAACAAGCATGGAAAGTCAAATGAAGTTTAAGGACGAAAAAATCACGTGGCTAGAAAACTCAATACAAGAGGCCACTTTGCATAATGTTGAACCCAAAACAACTTATGCAAAAATTGTGAAATCAAGAAACGTCGAACAAGTATGCATCAAGTCAAAGTTGGTGCTCGGAGACAAGGGAGCTGCACTAAAGGAAGTAGTTAACCTAATCAATCCATTATAAACTTCAGGTTGGTGTGGATAGAGTTCATCAAAATAAACAAGGTGAAGTCATAATCAGCTGCTAGAACAGGTCATCAGCGGCCAACATAGTGAAAAAGGTAGGGCAAGTGCTCGGTGAGAAATACCAAACAGAAATCAACCCTGAAACAATATCCTAGGATGAAAATTATGAATCTAGACATGGCTGAAAGTTCAAGCGAGGAAATCTGTGAGTCGATGGTGTTGCAAAACAACCTAAATTAAGACGATCCGAAACAAGTGTTTAAAATAATCGCTGTTGTGAAGAAGTCCACGGGGCAAAAATGTGTAAGAGTTGAAATGGACCCCAAGTCATGATTGATATTGCTAAAAGCCGGGCGTGTAAATATTGGATGGCGCCGATATAGAATCTTTGATCATATCAGGATCATGCAGTGTTACAATTGTGCAGGGTTTAACCATATGGCTAAGAACTGTGATAGAAAGAAGGTGTGTTACAGATGCAGTGGGGAACACGAGGAAGACAACTGCAGCAAAGAAATGAAATGTGTTAATTGTACCAGATCCTCGGTGAGATCGAACACAAATTGGGACCGCAAACATGATGCAAGAAATTGGAATTGCCCAACCTACAAGAACAGGATCGAGCTTCTGAAGGTGAGAGTGGAGTACGAAACGACAGGGAATTAGCAACTAAAGAAGAAGGGGAGTCACACAAGCGGGGAAGGGTACGGGAATAAAAAGCAGCTTCTGTGGCATGGAAATATACAATGTTTGCGCCACAAAACTGGGTTATTAGAAGGTGCACTCCGAGAGGACAAGCCGGGATTAATTTGCCTGTCACAGCATTAGCTTCGCGACGAGGAAGTGGACGCGATGGTAATTTAAAGCTATGTACAGGTAAATGCCTTTTGTCGTTTAAAGGCAAAAAATGGTGGCTTGATTATATTGTTACGATGAGGACCATTTACTCATCGTGACAGAGCCAAACGTCCCCCCACCTGAAGGGGTAGGCAACCCGTCGCACGTTACCTAAGCGCGGGTTGCCTGGACATCCAGGAGCAGGACCCGCTGACCATGCAATTCCTCCCTGCATGCGATCAGCGGGACCGTTCGACCGCTCTCTTGGGCCCCGACCGCGAGACCGTCGAGTCGTCTCCGCCCCAGCCTCGCGTACAGACGACCCCCGGACCGGACCGAACACCGTGACTAGACCGTTTGGGTGCGTGGTTTTGCTTGCGACCAAGGTGCTGCCAACGTAAGTAGGCGTAGCTTCGCCCCACCGGGAGGGAGAGGCCCGTCACGATCGGTTGGTACACTCTGTCGGGAGTCCCTCTGTGAGGAGTTGTACTCTGGATTTGGCAATACACGTTTCGTTACTTTGGGGACCGACGCTCTGATCTGTGAAGAGGAACCTTTCTGCTTCCCTCTGCTTCCCTCTAGAAATAATAGTCAGGGAACAAGAAATAGATATTATAGCCTTAACAGAACATTGGCTAACCAAGAATAAACTGGAATCCCTATCAATTGAAGGATTCAAACCAGCATCTATTGACACACGGGACACTCCATATGCAGGCTTTTGTCTATTTACCAGCAATCCATGGACTGAAATTATTGTAAGACTAGATCTTGTAAATTACAGCGAAGAAAAAGTTTGTGAATGCTCTGCGATTGAAGTAAAAATGTACCATACCATTATTTCGTGTATTTACAGATCACCTAATGGGTCTAGGGATGTGTTCTTTGCGAAAATGGAGCAAGTTCTAACGAAACTATCGCAAGAGAGCAAAAATAAAAGAATAATTATTAGCGCGGATACAAATTTAAACACATTAGAAGACAACAACACAACACAAACATTACACGCGCTATTGAACGCATATAACCTCCGGATAAAAATAAACAAATCGACGCGAGTGACTAACAAAACAGCAACCTGTATCGATAATATTTTAACAGACTTCAATGCCAACGAGATTTGCTATAGAGTAGAGGTTTATTATTTATTATTTTGTGGTGTTTAACGACGCACATTTTTGACATCTGGCCATTTGGCACTGGTCTAATGGCGTCGGTAAATGAGTGGATGATGATGAACTTAATCTAGCCTAGAAGAGAGGAGAGGAAACCCGGTGTAGGCACGTAGCCTACTCCTGTCGAAGACCAAGGGGACCACCGGCTTCACGTCTCTTTCGAAAGACGGTACAACTCGAACAGCAGGATTCCTCCACAAATCCATGCTATCGAGAAGTTGATAAGCAAGGCGAGTGAAGTTGCTGTACTAACTTTCATACCTCCAACCTCTCCCGAACAGAACTGGTCATGTGTATGATGGTCACCCGTCCAATATCTGACACAGCGCAGTGTTGCTTTACTTTCATCCCTCCAATCTCTCTCCCGAACAGAACTGGTCATGTGTATGATGATCACCCATTCAATACCTGACCCAGCGCAGTGTTGCTTAACTTTCATCCCTCCAACCTCTCTCCCGAACAGAACTGGTCATGTGTATGATGGTCACACATCCAATACCTGACTCAGCGCAGTGTTGCTTAACTTTCATCCCTCCAACCTCTCTCCCGAACAGAACTGGTCATGTGTATAATGGTCACTCATCCAATACCTGACTCAGCGCAGTGTTGCTGAACTTCGGTGATCTAACGAGAACCGGATTTTTCCAACACGCCAACGCGTTCGGTACAAACAGCCTGAAGTAGGCAAGTCTCAATGTACGGGTAGTTGTTATTTGTATCAGTACTCGCAATGAGTAACATTGTTTTACAAAGCAAGAGATTTTTACCTGCAAGAGATATGAAAGATGTGTAAGATGTGTAAGATAGAGATATGTAGAGATAAGAGATAAGAGATATGCAACTGAGAATAAGAGGCATAAGAAAGTAGTCGACATTTCCCCCAAGCCGAAAAGCGGTAGATGGATACAAGTCAAGTGACCATTCTGCAGCAAGTCGAGGGCAGTCAACTTACTGCATTACTTGACTTACAAGCTGCTGACCTCTTCAACAATATGAGGCTAGCGATGTCCACGATCAACCAATCTTGTGTTGAATTAGCAGTGCAGACGTTCAAGGCAGTCAGCGACTCGGGGGTTATCTTTGTAATCTTCTACGATCTTCATGCGTTGCGTTGCAGGCAGAGTGGTCTTATGTTGGTTTCCATCTGCAGCGAGAAAAGGAATAATTATTAGATCAACTTAAGCTAAGTCAGTCCCATAGATAGGTGCAGATATTTAAATACTTCAAGCGCCCGTTTAATCCTTGAGATGGTTTGATGACAGATAAATTATGAGTTAATCAGCAAGTGGAGGAATACAAATTAGGTTTAAAATATTATTAAATACAAAATAAAATGTTCTTGATTAAATTTCGGTAAAGTTACTATCTTCTGTTTTCTGGCAAACAGTACTAATATAAGGTTATTCCTAACCTTGTTGAAGTAGTTAGGCAACAGTTTTAAAGAAACTGCACAGGAGGAGGACAGAGTTCTGTACGAGATTGTTTGGCCGACGTTAAGCATTGCAGGCCATGTCGTTTCTTCACCACCCAATGGCAAAAACCTGCAAAAAAAATAAAAGTTTGTCATAATTTTGTCGTTTTTTTTTTCAAAAACGTACTATCGAGTTTGAAGTCATACCTTGGCTTTGAGATATGTTGGCATCAAATCAAAAGAAATCCGAATTAATTGTCAGCGTCCTGCAGTGTTGTTCTTGCAGCTTAAAGCTGACAGGTCACAGCACCAATGGTTGGTTTGCTGGCTGGCTGGTTGGTTGGCTCACTGGCTGGCTGGCTGGTTGGTTGGCTCACTAGCTGGCTAGCTGGTTGGCTGGCTGGCTGGTTGGTTGGCTCACTGGCTGGCTGGCTGGCTGGCTGGTTGGTTGGCTCACTGGCTGGCTGGTTGGTTGGCATGCTGGCTGGTTGGTTGGCATGCTTGCTGGTTGGTAGGCTGGCTGGCTGGTTGGTTGGTTGGCCAATAATGTAACATTACAAAACAAAACGAAATGTCATGAATTAGTAAGGCAAGTGAAGGTGAGTCTTGTACTTAAGTAGGAAATGTAGATAATTAATTATTATGTTGCAAAATAATTATGTAATTGACGATTTTACCTACATGATTTCCAAAGGCTTCAGAGTTTTGTTGCATGTTCTTCTTTTTCAATCACTTCACTATCTTGAAGCACTCACTTGTCACACGAGTCGGGAAATAACTCCCTGTAATCGCGATACCGTCAAGCACGTGCTCTTTGTCTGACAGGAGCATTTGCTCAAACTGTCCCAGGGGCGTTGCACCCCTTGAAAGACAAGGTCAACCCACGTGAAGCGATGAGTCTACTTGCATGATATACTTCTAGGACGGTCAAGGAATTAGCGCTACATGTGTTTGTGTTTTCCCCACAAAATGGCCGAGCTCGCTAACAGCGAGCCGTGCAGAACGCCTTCACACCACGAAGCTGGAAGATCTTGAAGTTCTGCGTCGGCGCTTGACTGAGCGCGCTAGAACTTACACGGCTAGGGAGCCTGAACTGAATCGGAAAAATAGCGCGCAATTTCAAAAGCTAAAAGTTGGAGATAAATTATACTATTTAATATCTAGTTACTGGTAGATATGATTGCACATGTAAAAAGTCTTGGGCACTAAAAGTTTATCTGATTTTCAGATAAGCATGTGTTAAACGCTTAAATGTTACTAACCTATCAGAGTGAATGAATCTCAATACATTGGTAAAATTACACCAGTGGTACACAAAACCACGTTTGACATCAATTGCTATTTACTTCCTTTATCTACTGTTTTGAATTCAAGTGTATAAAACTAGGCCAGTGCTGTAAGTCCTTGATTGAACCTGACAAACCTATTCTACATTCGATCACTCTGTCCATTACAGAACCGTGCTATGAAGTCAGTGGACTGACCAAGCATCTGATTCCTCGACCCACACCATTGTGGATTCCCGATGCTACCTTGCATCAATACCTCGTTCAGGTCTGGGGACATTGATAGGTACAAAGGTACCGCTAACAGAGTTCCGGGTCATGTGAGGGCTGGGTGGCGACTAGCGGGGGTTGATTTGAGTGATCGAGCTTATCTCTAGCTAAGAGGGGGCCTAACTGCGGGGTTGGGGTTGTCGAAGACGTCTCCTTCGGGACCACGGAACTGATGCTAGGTAAACTGTAAAGGCAATAGACACCCAAGTGTGCAGGAACGCATTGCAACCCCAAGGGCCAATGCGTCCACTGGGTGAATTTATCATTGATAAGCACATCCTACGTTCAGCCATCAGTTCGGTGAACATTTGCAAGAGTTCGACACTCTGTAGTTGAGCTAAAATACAACCTAAGTGCCATCTAGGGGGCAACTTTTGTATGACAGACAGCAGAGTATTCGGACTCTCAATGTCGTCAGCTAAGAATGGGATCCTACCTGACCTCTTCACGCTTGCTGTAACGGGACAAGGCGAGACAAAATACAAGAAACAAAATAACAAACATGAAATACAATTACAAGCTGAAATAAAGTGTGTCCCTTGTAGCGCCAATTCCTCGACCTGCCCTTCACTTAACTTGACCTCAGTGATGTTCTGGTAGTTTCCATGATTGGGGTTCTTTCCCTCCTAGATGAGTTGAGTTTACCTTCTGGCTCAGCCGGGAGGCATCGAGTGGACGATGATGCAATCCATCTTGGGTTCTCTTCACACCTGACATGCGATCTCTCCTGCAATGATCGGGAATTTAGGAATAAATGCAGGATCGACATGCTTTGGTATAAAATCACAAGACATTAATTGACATCCATGCGGATTTGTTTCAGGTCCATATCAATCTTATTAGTGGGTCACAAAACATTCCAATTATCTGGGAAATATTCTAGGGAATTCAAGCAAGCAAAAAAATCGAATAATTTTCATGCCATCTAGAGCCTTTATCTTTAAACAAGCAAAACAATCAGCAAAACAAGATGCGACAGATGAAATATACAATATAAAACAATATTTTAGCGTTCATTTTATTCGTTTTAAATATTGGAATGAAAGCACAACCACTTCGATCGCTATTTCAAATCTCCCATCGCGTATTGCTGAAACCTTGCCATGCCAAGCATGTGACGCGATGAAAGAATATTGAATACGATACGTTCGCATGCCATCGACCGGATCTAGGAGGGTAAATGCAATGCACGGAGAGTCAGCGAAAAGCAAGGAACAAGTCGCTGGATGTTCAGGATCTCGCGCCGCCTTAGTTTGCATTCTGGCCTGTCCCGGCTGGTAATAAAGATAATTAGACTTGCAGGTTGTGGAAATCATGCTGTACATATCTACGAACTAGGATGCAATGCACATTTGACAAAGTTATTTTAACCGTTATCCGCTAGTTATTGGTATTTAGCGGTTAGTAATTTATTTGCGTAAGTTTTACAAGTATATTTGAATTTATTAAATAACTGACAGTCGATCTTTATATATTTGAATGTACAACAGATTTCACAACGCTCAATAACAAATGACAACGCAGAAAAGAGGCTCGGAAATCGCAGGCTGAACGGGTGCCGAGATCACCAGCCGATATCTGCCATAATCTGGCAGCTCCATCTGGAAGTTTTTTAAACAATAGCACAACTTATTCACATGAAATCAAGGAACGTCTGGAACTCTGGAATACAGTGAAGATCAGGACTGGGATCATGCCAGCTGCAGGTCTTCTGGATGCAGCAGGAATTACCTAAACGTGTCAGAAAACCAAGATATCTGGACAGGGACCTTGAAGAATTCCAGACTGGAAGACTGTTCTGGACTTGGAACATAAAGGCCTGAACGTGCTGGAATGCTGGCAGTAATTGTAGGAACTAATTTCTATATTATGCAAAACAAGGTTCAGCTCAAATATCTTTTTATTTACCTTCACATCAACACTCTGACATATACGTCAGAGTGGAGCTTGTTTTGGGATTAAGATTTTTGTTTTGAATTTCCTACGTGCATTGCATTAGTAAAACCTTAGAGAAAATAATACGTATTATTTTCTCTAAGGTAAATCTATTCATTGAAGAAAGTTGGAAGAGCACCCGACCGACAATCGGGATGTCCCGGGTTCGTATCCCGGTTTGGTCGTTCATTTTTCCAGTCTGGCTTCCTTTCCAAAGAAAGAAATGTTTGAATTTCTAGCAATTATATTTTTACCCTGGGTGTTTTATGCCATATACCTGATATTGGCGGCCCTGTTTCTTCGCCTGCCGGGTTTGACCCTCCGTTGAAGTGCAGGCGGTATTTGCTGGCCGATCTCATCGTCGAACCTGCAACAAAATATTTCACTGTCAAAATCTTCGGCAAACAGTTTCAATAAAAAAACTTCAAATCAAAAGACAACTCCGGGCTAAAAGCCAAAGTGGATATTTCTTTAATCCAATATTTTACTAATAGCTAAAATTTTGAAACATTAACATTCTGAAAAATTGACACCAAAGAATGCTAATTGTGCAAAGTTCATGGTCAAGCAAAAGACTAGTCGAAATCGACCAACACACATTGATAATAACAATACTATTTTTTTGTCGTTTGATCGTTATACATGGATATGGAAATTGTCAGATTCAAAAACATTACATTAATTGTTCCAGTACATTAACATTGAACAGGCCCAAGTAACAGAGAGATCAAGAAATCTATTCATTGATGCAAATCTCCTAAAGCAGCTGAAATTGTCCGAGAATTTGCATTGGTAGCCCGGGAAGTCACAGAAGATCACAACCAGGATAGCCGGTCACCAGATTGAAACCCGGAATCATCCAATAGCCGGGCGGCCTCATATTCTGCTACATATTGGGATAGTTCCACTCGTTACAAATGCTTTTCAAGTTAAAATCATGCATTACGTCACGAATAAGTTACGAAAAGTCGGGAAAATTAGTCGTTCTGGACCGCAGACCACCTGTCGAAGATCAGATGGTCATTGCGTGAACATGTTTTCCAGAGTAAGTCGATTGGATAAGTTAAGGGAGAGTACGGAACTTACCGAGCGGTGAGTGGCAGGCCGCGATAGTGGAGATTCTTCGTTAACGTTCCGGCCGTTGACTTCATCACCGAGTCTCATATCTCCAGTGATAAAGGCAACGGCCGAAACGTTAACGAACAAATATCCGCTACCGCGGCCTGCCACTCACCGCTCGGTAAGTTCAGTACTCTCCCTTTACTTTACCAGTCAACGTGCTCGTTATCCCAGCACTTAGGCTCATTACAAATCAACTAAATTTTCCAGAGGAATTTTCCTGCTCCCCCCTCCCTACCAGCGTTATATCATCATATATCGGTCAACATTCAGGATGTTCTAAGAAGACCTCCCTCTTCCGAAGGTTGCCCACGACCAGTGGTTAATTTCAGGGTGGACGCCGTCCACTCACCCAATTATTTTCGAAATACCATTTATTTTAAATTTTCCTTGTCAATGCGCTGTCCAAATTAACTCAGAGTGAAGACGATACACCATTTTATTTTGTATACAAACTTGCGATTTATAACTTCAACAGAATTCCTTCCGATCCCGTTGATTCGGGCAAATGTTTTGGTCAAAAGGTTTTAGCAGGATTGCCTTGGAATTCCTACCCCCAACTCCTCGTGCGAGCAGAGGTAAGCAACGTTTGGTGATCGATATTTTCAACAATTAAGGAAAAACAATAGCACTAGCAAGGACCAAGGTTACCCATGCGGACAATCTTTCCGTGAATTATCATTTCCTCTCATTTGTCCTCCCGGAAAGTGCCTTGTTGTTTTATAAACCCCGTCAGTCACTTGTACTGTTCTCCTCAAAGTTACACAAAGTCTTTTTGCCAACAATAAACCACAACTATCAACCAATGATTTTGCTTTTTATTTACAGAAAACAAGAAGAGCTGACCCCCCCCCCCCCCCCCCCAACACAAAAAAGAATAGCGTAATTTTTAGAAATTAACCACTGCCCACGACTACCAAAGGTTTTCCACGACTACCATAGCGTTGCCAACGACTACCGTAGCGTTGCCCAAGCTTTGATCTGCATCTTGCATTCTTTGCTTGCGTCACTCACCCCTGGAAAATTGAGTGGACATGGAATCCTGGGGGCGGTGGCAGGACGCTTTCTTCCATGAGCCATCTTGAAATGAAGCGAAGTGCCCGTCGCATTGTGATTGGTCGAGAAGGTTGCGTTGAGGTCGGTCCGTCAGTCAGGAGTCTAAGGAAGTTAAGATGCTGCATTAGAGTTCGTGGCAAGATAATATCAGCCTCCCGTTAACGCAAGACACGTATCTGGTGTCCAGCTCACATTTTCTCAATCGGTTTACAGTTCTAATGTACAGGAACACTGCGAGTTCAGGATCAGATTGATTTGATTTGTGGTGTTTAACGACGCACTGTTTTGACATCTGGTCATGCGGCACTGGTCTAATGGCGTCGGTGAATGAGTGGATAATGATAAACGTAACCTAGCCTAGAAGGGAGGAGGGGAAACCCGGTGCCGGCAAGTAGCCTACTCCTGTCAAAGAGCACCAAGGGGACCACCGGCTTAACGTCCCTTCCGAAGGACGGTACAACTAGAACAACAGGATTCCTCCACAAATCAATGCTGTCGAGAGGTTGATAAGCAAGGCAAATGAAGTTGCTGTACTAACTTTCATCCCTCCAACCTCTCTCCCAAACAGAACTGGTCATGTGTATGACGGTCACCCATCCAATACCTGACCCAGCGCAGTGTTGCTTAACTTTCATCCATCCAACCTCTCTCCCAAACAGCTGGTCATGTGAATGACGGTCACCCATCCAATACCTGACCCAGTGCAGTGTTGATTAACTTTCATCCATCCAACCTCTCTCCCAAACAGCTGGTCATGTGAATGATGGTCACCCATCCAATACCTGACCCAGCGCAGTGTTGCTTAACTTTCATCCATCCAACCTCTCTCCCAAACAGCTGGTCATGTGAATGATGGTCACCCATCCAATACCTGACCCAGCGCAGTGTTGCTTAACTTTCATCCATCCAACCTCTCTCCCAAACAGCTGGTCATGTGAATGATGGTCACCCATCCAATACCTGACCCAGCGCAGTGTTGCTTAACTTTCATCCGTCCAACCTCTCTCCCAAACAGAACTGGTCATGTGTATGATGGTCACCCATCAAATACCTGACCCAGCGCAGTGTTGCTTAACTTTCATCCCTCCAACCTCTCTTCCAAACAGAACTGGTCATGTGTATGATGGTCACCCATCCAATGCCTGACCCAGCGCAGTGTTGCTTAACTTTCATCCCTCAAACCTCTCTCCCAAACAGAACAGGTCATGTGAATGATGGTCACCCATCCAATACCTGACCCAGCGCAGTGTTGCTTAACTTTCATCCGTCCAACCTCTCTCCCAAACAGAACTGGTCATGTGTATGATGGTCACCCATCAAATACCTGACCCAGCGCAGTGTTGCTTAACTTTCATCCCTCCAACCTCTCTTCCAAACAGAACTGGTCATGTGTATGATGGTCACCCATCCAATGCCTGACCCAGCGCAGTGTTGCTTAACTTCTGTGATACTGTGAGTCATACCTATATTGGTATCCTATGTATCTCCATACGTATTCCTTTATACTATATTGTATTTTGAAATGTATCTTTTAAACACTGACGTGTCTGTATAATCAAACGAATTTTCAAAACACAACAAGCAAACAAAATAAAAAGTGTACATTTTTGCTCTGTTGCGACTGTTTTTTTCCCCGAAAATAAAGAGCTTGGCTTAATTCGACGTAAGATGAGACTCGATTGTCGACGATGACTTCTCCGAAGATGATGTCTGTGACCTCTCTCCGACAGACTTCAACGAAACCGAGCTAAACTGACGTCAACTTCGTCGTATGGCCGCGACAATTCAGATAAATCAGGACTGTATCTACCCGAACGAACTAACGATGAGAATCCAAGTAAACCACTGACTATCTTTCCGAGACTGACGGAAAGCAGACGGCCAAACGGTCTACGCACTCCGATCGCTGTGGGAACGTGAGACCTCACCGCCCGATGTCATGCCCATCACCAATCCCGCTGAGCGTTGCTTGGTCTTCGAGCCTCAAACACCGAGCATCAACTGGCGCTGCATTCATTCACCGAGCTCCCGCCACCGTGAGATGATCGGCAGCGTCAAGGTCAGAATCCCCTCGGAAAGTAACGGGGTGTGCCGTGAACGGGAGGAGACATACTTGGGCCGGACCACTCGGCGCTAGTTCGCTTGCCTACGAGAACGCAAGCAGAGCACGTCGTCGCCATAACAACATGCGAAGCAAACAACGTCAACTTCAACGACGTAAAGTCCCCGGTCAAAGTATCCCGCTAAACAACACACACGATCCAGGAGGCAGTGGAAACCGAGAACATGCGCGACAACTCGATCCGCCTGCCACGTGACAACCCCCCGAGCCAATGAGCCACTGGCCAATCACAGGCCGGCTTGAGCTTTGACCTTCCGCTAATCCTGGCCACCCAGTATCAAACACAAAACAGCTGTATAGGTGGCTTATAAGCTGCGACTACCAGCTGTTTTCTCAGTCTGAAAGATGATCAAGACAAGGTGGTCGAAACGTTGGTTTCAGCCAAAGTCAGCCAGTGGCACCGAACCATTCCTTGCCGCACTCATCTGTTTTAATCAAGTATCCTTGTTAGGTGCTGACAAGTGCAACAATCGGCCATTAAACAGCTGAGAATCGACCACGCTAACGTGCTTACTGGGTCATTCACCGATCGCTATCAATTCTTGTTAACAAAACTTACATTACAGTGACGGAAGCTTTTGTTTGCAGGTTCACGTTCGGGCGACGTCGTCTCAGTTTTGAAAGTCTCGGAGTCCGAGCCAAACGCTTGCCGATGTCACTCGTTTTATCCGTCTCTTGTTCTTCTCGGCACTCAGCTGATCCCTGGCACTCGACTGTTGTCCCGAGTTTCCGCGATCTGTAATTATATTTCAATGTTAGAGCTTTCTCGAGCGTGTCGAAGTCTTTCCTGAAGTGCGGCAGGCGTAGTGAAACGTTTTCTGCTAGAAGTGTGAAAGTGATTTTATTTATACGAGTATCAAAGAGTCGACATGGTCTCCGAATTTGGAAAAGTAGCAAGAAAATCGGTGAAATTTGTCTGTGGTTTGGCAGCCAAAGTAAGTTCAGGGCAATATGAAGATGCATTTAATTGCAAAGTATCGTGTCGGGATTGGATGGGTTGCATGGCACGGCTCCGCAAAGTTTCCGCTCGTTTCCGCGTGCATTACAAACCTTGGGGCTGCTGTCGAACTGGTCTGGACATTGAAATAGCGGCAAGGGAGGCTGGGATTGGGCTGAGCCGACAGAGCAAAGTGGGCACAATTTGAGAGCGGTACTTGAGATTGTTATTGAAAATAATATTTGCTAGATACAGGCAAGCAGAAAAACGTAAAGTTGATTTGAAACTGTAAATGTGGATAGGAATATAAAATTGTGCATACAAAATCGGTATTTGGCCGGAAGGATTTAAGATGTTCTGTAAAATGTCAAATACTTATGGCAATTAAAAATCTAAAAAAAAAGGTTTTATTTTTGAGGTTGAAACTAGCATTATGAACAGAAAAAAAAAGAAATATCAAGGAAGAGCAAAATTAGCGGGTGTCTTTGAATAAACATTGAACTCCAGATTAATCATCATGATGCAGAAATGTGGGCAAGTTTTGCAATAATAAGGTCCAGTTTGATTTCAATGCAAAGTATGCAAAGAAACAGGAGACTATCGTGAAAATGTATATAAAATCTTGTTTGAAAGATGTTCTGTAAAATGTCAAATAAAGATTAAAAATCTGGAAAATATTTTATAACATTATGAAAAGAAAAAAAGTAATATCAAGGAAGAGCAAAATTAGCGGGTGTCTTTGAATGAACATTGAACTCTAGATTAATCAACATGATGCAGAAATGTGGGATCAGAAATGTGGACAAGTTTTGCAATAATTAGGATTAGTTTGATTTCAATGCAATGTATGCAAAGAAACAGAAGACTATCGTGAAAATGTGGCTGTATATAGAATCTTGTAGGTCACCCGAAGTTTTCTAAAAGCTGAGACAGGGAGCTAGAAATTGAAAGAAAACGTTGGAAAATTATGGAAATGTATTTTCCATCGGTGAGCGAAAAGCGAATTAAATTATTCGATTAAGTGTGTGCTTAATTACAACAAGTGTTTTATTTGAAAATTGCGAGATAACAGTAGGAAACCTGTTGCTAAACAAAGCCTTCCATATACCCTTAGCACGGCCCTCAAGTAGGGCAGCCATAATTAAAATTTCGGGAGGCGGGATTAATTTTAACAAACGAACATTAGTTAGACCGGAGGCTCGGGGGACAGACAGAGCTCCCCAAAAAATAAGGGTGTGGATGTGGGAACAGGATTTGAGGGCCATTTTCAGCAAAGTTACGCATTTTAGATATATTAAGGTTTTTCTTGGCACTTGAAATCCTGAGTCACATTTTATGCATCAACTTTCAATTTATCAGCAGAAATTTAGGTATAATTCGTATAACTATTTAAAAAATATGTATATTTAACCATAGATTTAAAAAATATATATATGGGCGACAGTTCACGTACAATCATAATGTCATTGGCACAATTAGCGAGGAACAATTAGCTATTTATAAGGAACAATGCAAATGCAATGATCGATTTCGCGATTTTTTTAAAGAAAATTACGATCGAGCGAGACATTCGTCCCGCTCCGCGGCACGCGGGACTTTTGAGTGAAAAGCGGGACGTATGGCAACCCTGCCCCCAAGCACAATTTCAATGCACAATTATCTTGCAGTTATTCGGTGAAATAATAGCGCGTAGGTCTCTAACTATTAACTAATATAATATTGGAGAGTTATTTCCCACTTACAGAACTGGTTTCATCACTATTTGTACGCTTATAACGCAATAAATCAAGTGTTCTTATTACCCAGCTAGCGGGTCGACCAGGCGTCGTCCACCGAACGGTTTCCCGGCTCAAGATGGCGGCTAACGGTCATAATTCCGTGTACGCGGCCTAACGAAGGACATCGACAGCGCGTGCCGTTTAACCCGTGGTAGAACAATCTCAACCAATGGCGACCGACTTTACAGTAATATTTCAGACGTGCAAATTACCAATAAATTCGATAAAATGTAAGACTTATTGAAATAATGATGAGAAAAGTGGAGATTATTATAGAAAATAAATATTATCGTCACGTTTCCCACATGTATCTAGCACCCGCTAGAAGTTTCTAAATTATTTATCAATTAGGGTAATAATTCGAATATTGTGTTCTAGCCTGACCTGGCCTTTAGGCAGTCTGAACCGGCAAAACTAATTTCAATGCACGAGACGAAACTAAATTATCTGGATTGTTAATTTATTGGCAAAATCAAAGTAAAATAAATTGTGAAACTTACGGGACTGCGATGATCACGATTAGAGGAACGATTAAACGTATTTTGTTCGATTTAGATCGAAGGTTTTTCGAGCGAGTTCACGTCCATTGCCGCGAAACAGAGAAGGATGACGACGGGTCTCCTCACCCAAGTCAAAAGTCATACTGGAGGGTAATAAAAATATGTGTAAAAAAATATCGGCGGGTTTCAAACTGATGTTCAGATTAAAAATATATGCATGGATGAGCCTTGAGATGGGTTGCGTACCAAACCGAATTTAATTAGATGGGTGAGTAAAAATCGGAGAAAATGCTCTCAAGTCGTCATTTGTACCTTGCAGTGACGTGCGAGGTCAAAATATTGTCCACGTAGAAGCGTGGACTCAAATGAACATAACATAATTTATTTCTTGATAAAAGCGCTAGATGACAAAAAGAAATCACTCACGGAATTACACCGGCGCGTTGGAAAGAAGTTGGGAGATTTATTTTTAATTTCTGAGCCGACAAGTTCAATAAGAGTCTAGCTGACCTCGGTGTCACCAACCGCCCTCTAGTCACATGATCGCTCAAACAAGGTACTAAAAAAATGTCCACATCAAAACTGTCAAAATCAGGTAAACATTGTAAGATTCAATTACAGTTGCAAATGCTTGTAATGTGCTAGCTGCATACTTGACAAGGGTTCACAAGAACAAAACAAACCGACGCTAGCAAGGTATGTATTATTGTTTTGTCTAATTTCATTTCAACCAACCCATCTAAATTCTAGTCACAAAACATATCGGTCCTACCAGTCTTGTCCCGTTATGGTATTTTCCTCAAGCAAAGACCATAGACAATGTTCTTTTAGTATGTTAGTTAAACTGCACCAATGACAGCAATACGCATCTGAATTTTCTGCAGCTGTTGTTGTCGCTGTCTTGAAATCTCTGGCAAATCGCCATGGCCGGGTTGTAAATCTTGTGGATGCAAACTTTAAGTCTGTCCATAATATGTAACCAATCTCCCTTGAAAATTCTGCGTGCAACTTGCATGTATTTCAAATATACTTCGTTTGGTTTTATTTGACTTATACTTCGCTGCTAGCATCGGCCTACTAGTACACCTCGGGTCAGTGACATTCCAACCGTAGGGATGGGATAGTATCATTGGTCTAGCTTTTTAAATATTGAATCATATCGCAATACTTTCTAAACAGTCAAGTTAACGCTGAAAAATGCAGTTAACTCTGCCCACATGCGTTGGTATTCGGGTAGTTAATAGTCATGCACTAGCGACATGTCTACAAAGATCTGCCTCCTTCCTTCCTTGAGATTGTATGTCTCATACTCACGGTTTAATTCGCCATTAGTAATCCCTTTGAGCTATTTCTCTGTAAATGCCGATCAATGAACCAAATTCGGGCTGTTTTGAAAAGCGCAAGTCTTTGCTTCCTCAACACTCGCTAAAGTTTGGCATACTGACCTACTAACAGATGCTCTGTGACTTCTGCACGGTCCCCTGAGGAGGGGTGGTTCATACCGCCCCTACTCTGACCACAACTCCCACGTCTCACGCTCAGTACTTTTAAATCATTCCTGATTTGTTCTTACCCAATCAAGCGGTTAAATACTAACCAACATTCCTTTATTATCCACTCACCGAACAGTTTGTCGTGTTGGAAACACCGGTTCTCATAAGATCACCGAAGTTAAGCAACACTGCGCTGAGTCAGGTATTGCATGGGTGACCATCATACACATGACCAGTCCTGATCGGGAGAGAGGTTGGAGGGATGAAAGTTAAGCAACACTGTGCTGAGTCAGGTATTGCATGGGTGACCATCATACACATGACCAGTTCTGTTCGGGAGAGAGGTTGGAGGGATGATAGTTGGTATAGCAATTTCATTCGCCTTGCTTATCAACCTCTCGACAGCATGGATTTGTGGAGGAATCCTGATGTTCGCGTTGTACCGTCCTTCGGAAGGCACGTTAAGCCGGTGGTCCCCTTGGTGCTTTATGACAGGAGTAGACTACATGCCGGCACCGGGTTTCTCCTCCCCCCTTCTAGTCAAGGTTAGGTTTGTCATCATCATCATCCACTCATTCACCGACGCCATGAGCCCAGTGCCACAGGGCCAGTTGACAAAACAGTGCAAGTCAATCAACATGAACAGCTTGAATTCAATTTCCTGGAATACATTTGTAACCCTCTGATGGGCCCGGCAACTTGCTTCAAACACATGCAATCCGTTTGTCGGCCACCCGCAATGAAGCAGGCATTTGGTGGTGTGATTTTGATATTACCTTTAAAAAGCTTGGGCACAATCGTCATTCATGATATGTACACTTTTTGACCTGCAAAACAGCGCTCGTTTCTTTCTCGACACAATCATGTAATATTGGAATTTCAGCTATCAAACGTTTCGCTGCTCAGTTTTAGTAGAAGCACATGTTATTGAACAATTATTCATTGTTATTTCTAACAATAAGTGCAGTGATTGAACTCGGTGAATTGTCATCGGTATGACCAACAGATTAGCTCGGTACGAGATCTAGCAATGCATGGGTCTCTGATAACAGTTTTCTGGGATGTATGTCAAGAACGAATGACTGGAATTAATGTGTGTTTGTCTAGGTCTAAAAGTTAGGGTAGTTGACCGGAGATGTTACCTACTCTTGCTGATCTACGTGGGTCAGACAGAGACAGACTGTAACCCCGGCAGTGGTGTGCGAGAGAGAAGATAATGTTATGTTATGTTATGCTTCTCTCACGAACCCACCTCATTCACATGAAGGCAACGCTTGGACAGAACTAGCCAACTTCGCTGGAGTTTTAATTTGTGTGCCTCAAATTATTCCAAATATTGCACTAGAGATCCGTTACTTTCCAGCAAATTCTACGTTTGTTTCCTGAGGTTTCTGCTCTCTACCTATAATAAAAATATCGAACGATTGGTATGTTAGAAACACAGGTTCTCGTTAGATCACCGAGATTAAGCAACATTGCGCTGGGTCAGGTATTGGATGGGTGACTATCATACACATGACCAGTTCTGTTTGGGAGAGAGGTTGGAGAGATGAAAGTTCAGCAACACTGCGCTGGGTCAGGTATTGGATGGGTGACTATCATACACATGACCAGTTCTGTTCGGGAGAGAGGTTGGAGGGATGAAAGTTAAGCAACACTGCTCTGAGTCAGGTATTGGATGTGTGACCATTATACACATGACCAGTTCTGTTCGGGAGAGAGGTTGGAGGGATGAAAGTTAAGCAACACTGCGCTGAGTCAGGTATTGGATGGGTGACCATTATACACATGACCAGTTCTGTTCGGGAGAGAGGTTGGAGGGATGAAAGTTAAGCAACACTGCGCTGAGTCAGGTATTGGATGGGTGACCATTATACACATGACCAGTTCTGTTCGGGAGAGAGGTTGGAGGGATGAAAGTTAAGTAACACTGCGCTGAGTCAGGTATTGGATGTGTGACCATTATACACATGACCAGTTCTGTTCGGGAGAGAGGTAAGAGGGATGAAAGTTAGTACACCAACTTCACACGCCTTGCTTATCAACCTCTCGACAGCATGGATTTGTGGAGGAATCCTGTTGTTCTCGTTGTAACGTCCTTCGGAAGGGACGTTAAGCCAGCGGTCCCCTTGGTGCTCTTCGTCAGGCACGACTACGACACGACTACGTGCCTTTACCGGGTTTTACCTTCTCCCTTTTAGGCTAGGTAAGGTTCTCCAGCATCCTCTCATTCACCGACGCCATTATACCAGTGCCGCATGGCCAGATGTCAAAACAGTGTGTCGTTAAACACCACAAATTAATTATCAATCAATCGATGACATAGATTTGAGGGCGTTCGCGGAAACAAAGTTAGTGGTGTGCGGTGAGAGGGGTTTGGGGGAGGAGAAACTTGTTTTTCCTACAAAATAAACCACCCCGGGGCCATGGTCTAGTTGACCCACGCTTAAATACAGCCCTGCCTGCTTAGAAGCACATCATTACAATTACAATTCTTTTACCCGAATCATCTCAAACTGATCACATTGCAGAAATATGGTGCAATGTTCTTTGAATTTTCTTCGAATGTCTACTAAAGTATGGTTTAAGAAGCGTTGTTCTAGCTCCGATCTACTTTCTTGGAGTTCATAAGCGACGAAGAGATTCTGTGCAAGCCAAGATTCAAACCATTGACGCTACTGATTCTGACTTGAGAAATAAGAAAGATGTTGGCCACCGCACTCATAAAATTAAGGAATGGTCAAGGGGGCCCCTAGAGATGGATGCCACGCTGTTCAACAAGCTACTAGAAAACATTACAGCTAAAGAGGGCCAGGCGTTTAAACATGCACTAAAATCTTATCTTTTCAGTAATTGTATTTATTCAGTTGACGAGTACTTAAGTAAAAAAGATGTATGTTAACCTTATTTTGTACACTGTTTAAAAGTGTAATTGTTCCTCTGACGTTCCTGAAATTACTATGTAATCAATTAGGGAAAAATGACAAATAAATAAATAAAAAATAAAATCTATTGTCGCTGTTGTCGCTATTTGCAAGGACAAGAAGGAAGTATTAATCCTTGACCCGACCATTCGCTTCGAGCAAGGAACAAAACACTCGGAACAAGTCGACGATGAGAAAAAGAGGATATACCAGCTCTGTATCGCCGATTTGTCCAGACGATATCATATCCCTGTCGGAAAATGGGAGGTAGACCGAACGGTTTGGCGTGTTGGAAACACCTGTTCTCGTTAGATCACCGAAGTTAAGCAACACTGCGCTGGGTCAGGTTTTGAATGGGTGACCATTATACACATGACCAGTTCTGTTCGGGAGAGAGGTTGGAGGGATGAAAGTTAATCAACACTGCGCTGGGTCAGATATTGAATGGGTGACTATTATACACATGACCAGTTCTGTTCGGGAGAGAGGTTGAAGAGATGAAAGTTAGTACAGCAACTTCATTCGCCTTGCTTATTAACCTCTCGACAGCATGGATTTGTGGAGGAATCCTGTTGTTCGCGTTGTACTGTCCTTCGGAAGGGACGTTAAGCCGGTGGTCCCCTTGGTGCTCTTCGACAGGAGTAGGCTTCGTGCCGGCACCGGGTTTCCCCTCCTCCCTTCTAGGCTAGGTTAGGTTCATCATCATCCTCATTATCATCCACTCATTCACCGACGCCATTAGACCAGTGCCGCATGGCCAGTTGTCAAAACAGTGCGTCGTTAAAGACCACAAATAAAACAAAGAAAATGGGAGGTAGTGGGCGGTGGCTGGTCGGTGCTTGGACAGGAATACCGACGTTTTTCACTGACTTCCTCAAGCGATTCATCAGCTACCTCTCCATATAAGATTCAATAGTTTCTGCCATTCTCAAATCATCAATTTGCATCTCACACAACCATTTGTACAAGAACACTTCATAATTACCATAACCATAATCATAAATATTATTAATAACAAGCTGTATTAAAATACAGATCAGTAAGCTAGACCTAAATGGTCAACCATATATTTGGATAGCTGTCGATTTGTAAATAAATTGATTTTCTCTCTCTGGCACTTTATTTATAAGCTATAAACACTTTCATCAAATGCATTACACATTTTACATTTCATTCGTTTTTCAGATATCCATATATGTATGTGTGGGTACTGTAAATAAAACGCAAGAGTTTATTCCACTGATACCTATTTTACCCAGTTGTTTCTTTGACACTATCAACAACTGCTTTTAAAAGACTGAACAAGGACAACTGACATGCAGTTTCATTCCGTTTCATCACAGATCCATTTCCCAAAACAACCTGGGAACGAAGCGACAGCAGCAAACAGCAACAACAACCTGTGGGTCTTGAAAATCGCATGCGCAGACGGATGTGAGCTCGGAAAAAATTTTGAATTCTCGGTGATTATTTCTTTTAAACAACGCAGCAAACAAAGACAGATTAAATTTCAAGAAGACGCAGCAATTAATTGTTCGTAGTAATGAACGTTCATAGTTTTTAGTAATTAATCTGTTTTATTCAACTTTACCTTCTAAATTGTTCCTGATAATGATTGGAAACTCTTTTTATTTTATCTAAGATTCGCGTATTTATTATCAGTTTTTTGTTACTTTAATGTTGGTACTACATCCGGTTCTTACGCCCATTATTTCAATCTTCTCAACTGCTAGATAAATTCGGAGTTCAATCAATTCCCATGAAAACCACCAATCACAGGCAGTGAAAACCAGCTGTTTCTGTAAGTTATGAGCGTAACTCTGAGTTGAAAATTCCTAACGGACCTAAGGTATTTAATTTCACATTCCGGTGCAATGTAGCATAACAAATAGTTGTGTTTAATAAGAACACACTTTAATAATATCTTGCATTGAAACTGTACATTAATGTGGACCAAATTTCGTATTTTGAACCATTTTAACACTGTTACTTTTACTGCTTTTACAAGCTTGTACCCTTGAAGAAGTAACATGTGCAAGTTACGAAACGTTGGGAAATTTAGTTGTCCTTTACTTAGCATTCTAAATCCAGTTGAAACAGTATGGAAGTGTTTGGTATTGTATAGTATTCTATGGTATTCTATGGTATTCTATGGTATTCTATAGTATTCTATGGCATTGTATGGTATTGTATTGTATTATATACTTAGGTTTCTTTGGTATTGTATAGTATTCTATGGTGTTGTATGGAATTGTATGGTATTCTATGGTTTTGTATGAAAGTGTTTGGTATTGAATGGTATTGTTTGGTTCTCTATGGTATTGTAAGGAATTTTATGTATTCTTTAGTATTGTATGGAATTGTTTGGTATTGTATGGTAGTGTATGGTATTATATGGTATTCTGTGGTATTCTATGGGTTTTTATGGTATTGCATGGTATTATTTTATAGTATATAAGTTTCTTTGGTATTGTATAGTATTGTATGGTATTCAATGGGTTTCTATGGTATTTTATGGTATTCTATGAGGTTGAATGGAATTAAATGGTTTTCTATGATATTGTATGGAATTGTATGGTATTCCATGGTATTCTATGGTATTCCATGGTATTCTGTGGTATTCTATGGTATTCTATGGTATTCTATGGTATTCTATGGTATTACATGGTATTCTATGGTATTCTATGGTATTGTATGGTATGGTATTGTATGGTATTGTATGGTATTGTATGGTATTGCATGATATTGTATGGTATTGTATAATATTGTATGGTATTGTATAATATTGTATGGTGTTGTATGGTACCTTTGGTTGTGGTCCCATTAGCAACTTTTGGAACGGCATCCGACAAAACTCGAAAACTTTTTACAATATGCTTTAAATCGAGTCACATCTAAACCAAATTGCCCAATCCTTCAAAACCAACAGTTGCCGTTAGGCAGCGGGTCCTGCTAGTAATATAATTAATTTTGAATCAGGCGCGTTGCAGTCGCCGAACGACAAGGGAAGGTAACGGCAAGCAGATATGACAGAGGGGTACGGGGCGCTGGGGGAGGGTGCTCCGAGTCTGGTTGCCACGGTGACAACGAATCATGCTAAAATGATATAGAAAGTGCGTGATAATTGCGTGATGCTCTGTCATTTTATGCCCACTCCATCAGAGGGTAGCACAGCAGACAGATGCCACTCCGAAGCTCTCTACGGTCTCCGAGCTGCAATGTCGACATCGCTGACAATCCCCGAGCGAACCTGTACATCAAACACAGACGAAATTGCCGTTGACATTCAGTGAGTTTTATTTAAGCATGACTTTTTGTGTAAACCTGACAAGTATTTCTTAAAAGAAAAAGGTATTTTATTTTTTTTTTTTTGGTTTGTGGAAAACGCAGGACCATTGCTAAATTTAATTTCTTAGCACTGATGAAAATGTTCATTTCATTGAACCAAGAAAATTTCTTTAGACATGTTTCTCGGTTCCTGAACGGGTATTTTCTCGAATCTTTTCCAAATCAGACCCCGCAGAACTAGACAGGATTCAGTGCATTCAGTGTTCGGCTTGGGCGCATGTGAAGTGTACACTAGGATTAATTTGAGTTTGCCACTTTCTGGGGTGCTTGTACCAACCAGGAAAATATGACACCATGATGCTACTGTTAACTATCCGATTTAAAAGCAACAAAATAATGTTTTTCTTTGGTTGAAACATTTAATAATTCCAGGAAAACAAAATATTTAATGAAAAACAATAAATGTTTATCATCCAAAGTTAAAATTAATATGTTTTAGATTACTTTTAACTTCTATCAGGTTTAGGCAGGAAACCAAGCTCGCAAACTGCTTCTTGGCAGCCATTGCTAGAATCCGCTACTGTACGGTAGGTATTTAGCAGAAGTCATTAAGACTTTTAGTTTTGCATTTAAGTTCTTATTTTTCAATAGAATTAATTTCACGTAAATAAACTGATAAATCCACAAAGAATTTAAGTGCATGATGCATTGTTTGGTCATAATTTTCTGGTTAATTTCAAACTCCCCGGTGAAGACTGGCTTTATTTTGCATTCTAAAGTTGGCAATGTGTAATCAGAGTCCACCAGCTTGTAGCAAGGTAAGGCTAACACAACTGTACTGTATTCACACCAGAATATATTTGTGTAGATTGCATGTAAGCGATTGATAAAGTTGAATGTTGATTCAGTAAATATAACATTTCACTTAAAAAATAAACCCTCATATTCATTATCTATTAAACATTATTTATAATCAGCTCATATTTGTTTTTCCCCCTATTAACTAGGTACTGTAACAACTTGCCCCTGAACTGTAACATCTTGCCCCGACAAGGGGCAAGTTGTTACACTTTCCAATCAGGCAAATTTTACGTTATCACGTGTCTATTAAAAAAATTATCAATGTTATAAAAATTATTTCTATTAGTCAAAATATGTACAAATACATTGCCAAATTTAAAATCCATGAAAATTTTGTTAAATGTCCATAAAAAAAATCAAACGTCGAAATTGTAACAACTAGTCCCAGTCTCCCCCTACTCGAAAATGGTTTGATAAATAGATATCGTCTATTTGCGTAAGTGATGTGCGATTTTTGATTAAAATTATCGAAGCTTGTGAGAAAATTTTCGAGAAATACGTCACAATAATAACTTTCTAGCCGGTGATTCAAAATTAAACAACCTGTCTGTTGATTGCAGTGAAACCACTCTTTTATTTTAAGAGGATTTTAGTGGTTTATTTTGTATTTTTTCCCTGAGAGACCGAGGAAACAAAATCGTATTTTTTATTCTGCATCTAAGGTTGGTATGAACTGTTTAATGAACTTAAATAATTTCTTTGGGTGAAAATTTTCCTGAAAATGTTTGAAAATTCTCTGGCACTGATTCTACTTTAAAAGAAAGCTTTTCAAAATGGCAAGCTCGTGGATTTTTGTTTGCTTGTTTGTTTGTTTGTTTTATTTGATAGTGTTTTGGCAAAATATGGGATACGCAGCTATTACGCAAATAAATATATATAAATATATAAATAATAATTTTTTTTTTTTTTGTAAAATACCTATTCACTGACTGCACTGATATCCTGACCAGACTGTACAACGCTAAAACACTACCAACACTACAACAACTAAATAAAATGTTCGATTTTTTTTAAATATTGATCAGTTTTCAATAGTGTGATGAGTCTCCTAGTTATGGTTTCGTCGCGATCGGACAAGTGATGTGGTCATCCAGTAGAATCCGATCATTTCAGCGCAGAAATAGACCCGAATAGACCCGAATAGACCCGAATGGACCCGAATGGACGTGAATGGACCCGAGTAACGGGCTACTCTAATAGCATTAAAGGTTAAAAACTGTAAAATGCTGCTAAAAATTTAAATTGGTTTGGTAATAGCTTAGAGAAAAGAATACGGGTAGGGTAGAGTCGTATAAGAATAGGGCGAGTTTCTGCGAGAAAAACGTTGGTGTTCTGGTATGAAGCTAGGGCGTAGTATTCGACGGTAGCGCCAGTGGTGATTGCTAATAACTTGTTGACTACTTTATCGACGTGCCTGAGAGCCAGGTACATCTGGTGGGCTCGAAAGGTTTACTATTTTTATAAACTCAGAATCACAGACATTTGTAATCGTTTTGCTTTGCAGACTAGCGACATATAAGGCCCCCGTTTTACCTACGTTTTCAAATACTAGCTGGGAATGGTTTCGGTGAAAGCAACCTTTACTCACAATGCGTCAAAACCTACTCCACTGCACATATTATTCATAAAACAGATGTATTTACTTATTTGTGGAGTCAATCTTATTCCCAACATTTGATGAATTCTGTTAACTGATTATGCGATTTGTTAAGGCCTTAATCTTGGTTACAAGATGCCTTTGGCATTTTATCTAGCTGGCACAAATGTGTCTGGGGATGATATGTTGAAATTAGTGAAACAAAATATCATAGCCCTATTTGAAGCGGGTGCGGTCGGTCGTGCTTTCACAAGTGACTAGGGGTCGAACTACCAATCTCTAATGAACAAGTTGAATCTGGAGCCTGGCGAACAATTTTTCAAGCACCCAAATGGTCGTAAAATATATGCTGTTTACGACGTGCCACATTTGTTCAAAAGCATCAGAAACAATTTGATCAGCAAAGATTTCTTTGTCGCGCTAGACGGTGTTGTCCAGCAAGTGTCTTGGCGCTATGTGCGAGATGTTTATGTCATAGACCAGGGATCAAACTTGGCTAGAGGCAATGTTAAGTTAAGCACTCGACACATTGCACCTAAGAAATTTGACAGAATGTCTGTGAAACTGGCTGTCCAAGCGCTCTCGGGGTCATCGGCGTTGATTGGGACCGGAGAGTTAAAATCGAGAACTGCATCGTCCACTGCTAAATTCATAGCCATCCTCAATAATCTCTTTGACGCACTGAACAGCTCGGTTATGTTGGTTTCGAACCCTTATAATTGTGCTATATCTAGGAAAATTCGGATTGCTCGGAACACTTTAGAAAATGCTCCTGAATTCATTGATACTGGGTGGTGTGTAAGCGGACATCGCGGGACAGGTTTTATCCCCCTTGCTTCGTAGGGCTCAGAATTACCATCCGCGCCATCCTTGAATTGTGGAATGATTTGAAAGCAGAGGGTTATTATTTCCTCCTCACTGCTAGCTTGAACCAAGATCCCATTGAGTGTTTGTTTTTTCGATGATTCGAGCTCGTGGTGGATTCGATCGCAATCCAACGACTCGGCACTTGATTCGCTTTTTGGTGGCCATCATTGCAATGCAGTTTATAAGAGTGTCGAAGTCATCGAACACAAATTGTAGGCAAGACAATGATGTCAACTTATTGACCATCATGCCGAGTTCGGAGAATAATGTTATCATTCCTGATAACGGAGAGGATTTCCTTGATACTGAGTGTCCAATTGAGATCATCGATCTTCCTGGCCACGATGAAGTTGAGAACTCCGTCGTTGACATTCCGAACAAGGACGAGAATCTATTTCGGGTAGAGACTGACGAGTTGATAGACGAGACCGAGTTAAGTGAGGAGGATTACATGGCCCATCAGTCAGTTTTTGACAAAAATTACAGCTCTGTTTACTTGCTAGGAATTTAATATGATCCTGCCGCGTCTCTCGAGGAAAATGCAATTATGTACTTTTCTGGCTATGTCGCAAGGATTTGCATCAAAAAGTTAAAATGTGATCAATGCCAAATCAACATGGTCAAACTAAATCAAGATCTGGAATTTTCCGACGAAATGTTGCTATTTTACAAGGCGTACATTAACAAAGATAAAGATGACTTGGGTGGGTTATGCCCCCCGACTGACATGATGACTGACGTTTCAAGACTTGCACTTCAAACCTACGTTAATGTGACGCAACAAACATTTCATGAACCACGACTGATGGAAAGGATTCTGGATGCAGTGACTCACGAGGTTGAATGTTTTTACCCTGACTGGCTCTCGGACGGTCCCTGTCTTTCACATCGACAATTCGCTTTCCGTCACTTAATTTTAGTGAAAATCAGGAAAGAGTGTGGATGGACATCAAGGAAACTACGCGAGCCAACGCCTCGGGCAAAAACCGAACGGTTTGGCGTGTTGGAAACACCGGTTCTCGTTAGATCACCGAAGTTAAGCAACACTGCGCTGAGTCGCGTTTATCCTCGCATGTAGGTTCTCTCGGAGCGTTCGAAATCAACAAACAGCGACAACTTTCTAGAGGTGGTATCCATTTAGTTTCGAAGAGATCAACACAAGTATTGTTCCTGACAACTCATATGATTTTCATGAGTAAATTTCAGTTAATTCCTTGCTAATTAGCTTGTTAATTAGTAGATTATAGGAGCGATGCATTGGTCCATTCTAACAACATCTATTCTTGTAACGCCTACTGCTACCTGCTCCCCTGAGCCTCAGAAGGTGGCCGAGGGTGGGGAGGGGGGAAGGCGCGATTTAACGATTATAATATCAAGTAAATCACAGTAATTATCACAGGACTTTGTTTTATTAAATATTAAATGGTTATTACCTTATACCGAAATATGTAAACGCACGAAACGGGAAAATATCACTGCACAATTGTATCATTAACAACACTATAACTGTCTCAAAAATTGATGCCCAAACATAGACTCGGACCCCGATATCCACCTTTCGTGGGTGTTGCCCTGAACCATTGAGCTATTTGGACACTGGATTTTCGAGACGATTTTAGTGTATTTGATGATAATGACAGTTCTCCAAGGAGTAGAACCATGAGGCTGTGAATCAATTTTTGAGACGGTTATAGTGTTGTTAATAATAAAATACCCCGCGCATTGCAAGCGTTTGCAATTTAAATAAGATTTCATCCTATCACTGCAAACTATTTTCTCGTTTGCCGCGGCTGCCGTGCGTCTCTTTAACCCAATCCAAATAACTTCATCCAAATACGCAGCTGTGATTTGACAGCCGCGACTTCGGATAGAAAAAGTGTACGAATACCTATTGTGTGACCTCGCGGCTTTCGCTTCGGAAAAGTTAGCGAATAGGGGTCCTGCAAAATTCAGCGTGTTACTATTTTTGCCTAGCCTAGACCTAAACAATGGCTTGCATTATTAGTTAATGCTTTACTTTATTAAACTTTATATTACTAACATCGGTGCACAGGGGCCTGGCAAATGTTTGGTCTTTAGGCGTTACAAGAAAAATATTTGCCGATTTAATTTATGCACGAATAACCAGTCATGGACCACGGGTAAGGGTTGGGATGTGCTGATCTACGGTCGAAAAGGGATGACAGGTACTTTGAGGCAGTACAAAATTAGGCAGTACTCGATTCAAACTCTATTTAACTTTTTACATTTCCACGGTTATACTTTTATAATTTTTCAGTAATCGTGGAAACTGTTATTCAATGTAATATCTGCCATTTATGCATGAAATCTTTTTTTGGAAAAAATTGTCAATTTTAACATTTTCTTAGTCAACTCCCGAATAATTGTGATGAGAAAAACTTTTTGAAATCGGTTTTGAATGCTAAGTAAAGAATAACTAAAATTTCCCGACGTTTTGTAACTTGAAGTAGTTACTTTTTCAAGGTTTAGAGCAGTCTAAACCTTGAAGAAGTAACAGGTTCATGTTACAAAACGTCGGGAAATTTTAGTTGTCCTTTACTGAGCATTCAAAACCC
The DNA here is from genome assembly GCA_947568835.1 of Protonemura montana. Classification (NCBI taxonomy): domain Eukaryota; kingdom Metazoa; phylum Arthropoda; class Insecta; order Plecoptera; family Nemouridae; genus Protonemura; species Protonemura montana. Next base: position 23,496,779 of record OX387606.1, on the reverse strand, counting down.
AGTTTAAATAGTTTTTGTTAAAACTAGTGCTAAGGATAAATCAAGTAGACATGTGTCGACCATAATAATTGTGATCTGTGTGCTTGCAGGACTGACACCGAAGAGGCAGTTAGGCCTGCTCGAAACTTCTTCGGCCTAATTGGGGGGTGTTTCCAGGACCTTTTTGCAAAAGTATGCTTTAAGAAGAGAGTGGTTCGGGCGGACAAGAGGGACACCTCCAGCGAGTCCCGTTCGGAAGACTTTAGGAAATCTAATCCATCGCTACGAGGCAATAAAAAACCCAACAAGTTGAGCGAGTGGCTCCTAAAAAACCAAAATGTCAACGTTGAGGCAAACATGAAAAGTAAAACTTTGCATGACCGCTATTCCACCGGCGAGAAGACAAATAAGAGAAATAAGAAAGCAACTGTGAATGAAAAAGTGAAGAACGACGACGCTCAAACGAGTAGTCTATTAAACAAAGAAATAAATATACCCGTGACGAAGCCATGTGATAAGTTCTTGCCCCCATTTGATCCTGTAACGGGTCTTATGAACCCAAACTACGCTAAGCGGGAAGAAACGGACACCCAGAACACTGACCCGGGGTGCAGTAAAATTGAAAAGCCAGCCCAAAAGACACAATATTGTAAAAGCGCAGACCAAACCACTGAGCTACAAGAATATAAGGAGTGGCTTGCACGGCCAATGTTTTTAGAACCAAGTTTGCAATCGTTTGAAGAATACATTCCCCTGACTACGTTTTTTGCCAACCGTAAATAATATTCTAGAAAAAAATGATTTTAGGTGCTAAATTATATATTTTTTTTTTGCATTTTAACAATGTTTTATCGTGAGCACTAAAATGGGGATGATGGTCTGAAAAGGTGGGGGGAGGGAGGGATGGGGGGTAAATAATATTAATTTATTTATAAACTTATTTATTATTTACTTATTTATTTGTGAGAATAGAAAATAATAACCTATGACTATGTCTTAGTCCCAGTCACTAGGTCTAAGTACTAGGTCCAGTCACTTCCAGCCGAAATGAGACCACCTGGTCCCTCTCCCCTGTCCCATATCAAAAGTGTTCGACAACAATATTCCACAAAATGACAATTTATAGTGGAATTCTAAGTGGAAAACCTCTTGGTTTGATTTTCCTGGAACAACCGCGTCTTCGGAAATGTGCTTGAGATCGACTATATTTAATATTTCGGTTTTTCGAATGTTGCCAAATGAAGAGGGGAGGGGGATGAATTTTAAATGTACATTTACTTGTCTCGCCCGTCCTTTTTGGGGCTTAGTGTTCTCCAATTTTCTCGCCACATCAAATGGTGAAGAACTGCAGCCAGGAATTGATTCAAATAGTAATTAACTAAAAAAAGAACGTGTCTTTGAATATTTTGTAAGGAAGTGGAGAGTGATATTTTATGAGCGTTGGTTATCGCTTGGTGATCCCTTTTGTAAAGAGCGTGATATTAAAACATGCCGTATATTGGTCTGAAGTCTCTATAGAAGTCGGTTAGGAGTTGAAAATGTCGGAAGTAAGATTTTTAGGGAATTCCACGTCAAATCAGTACGCTTGGATTTTGTTTACCTTAACATCTCCGATTCTTTTAAAAATGTCACCTTTTGTTACACAAGCCACGGAACGCAAACAAGGATATTATTGAAAATGCTACATGCAAGCTAGTGTTGGAGAGATGATCTTCCGAAGTTGGGCTCGTTTGGCGGTCCACGCTTTCACATTTCCTTATTTTCGTCGATATCTACTAAACAGAAGTTAATTGGACAGTTATAGATTAAAAACTCCGCTTTTCATATTATTTTCATCACTTAACCGTCTCAAAAATTGATGCCCAAACGGGGACTCGAACCCCGATCTCCACCTATCGTGGGTGTAGCTCTAACCCATTGAGCTACTTGGACACTGGCTTTTTGAGACGATTTTAGTGTATTTGATGAGAATGACAGTTCTCCAAGGAGTAGAACCAAGAGGCTGTGAATACTCACAGTCACTCTGATTCTAGTGACGCTATATCACGTCACAACCTGTCAAACTCGAATAACTCTAATTTGACGTTGCAATTTAAATCGGATTTCATCCTAATACAGCAACGAATCCAACGTCAACTTGGAGTTATTAATACATATAGCGACTGAAATACTAACAATAGATAATTCTGATTTGTTTAGTTTTGTATTTTTGATCATTTTTGCTGAAAAATGTGTCTGTATGGTAAAGCAGCACGCAAAGCAGTGTAGAATAACAATTTAATTAAGAAGTCATTTAACGTTTTGACATTTTGTTTGGATAATTGTAAAGCTTGAGGCTTCTTTATTGATGTCATATTATCAGCAGATGACTTAACGTGATAATGAACTGGTGTTTTGTTGTAGGTACACTTCAAGTAATAGCAATTGTTGTTGTAATTATATGAATTCTATGTGTTGTTGTTACTGGTAAACAAAGATGTTTAGGCATTATGATGGTTTTTAGACTCATGTCTACTTGATTTATCCTTAGCATTGTTAGCATTGATAGCATTGTTACTCAAAAAAAGTCAATAGATTAAAGCCAACTGTTCTTACTATCAGAAGATATTCTACTTATAGTTAAAATGAATAGATCGATGTACAAAATAAAATCAAGTATTTGTGTTTGATGTATCAAAGTTAAATGCGTCAAAAGTAAAGATACAATCGCTACAATTGTTTAGTTTTTTTTAATATTGACATGGATCAATGCATGAAAACCTAACGCTCCTACCCATCCTCTCAAATCCAGGCAAGTGTATCACAACCCATCCTCTCAAACTCAATTCCAGGCAAGTGTATCACAAACCATCCTCTCAAATCCAAGCAAGTGTATCACAACCCATCCTCTTAATTGCAGGCAAGTGTATCACAACCCATCCTCTCAAACTCAATTCCAGGCAAGTGTATCACAAACCATCCTCTCAAATCCAAGCAAGTGTATCACAACCCATCCTCTTAATTCCAGGCAAGTGTATCACAACCCATCCTCTCAATTCCAGGCAAGTGTATCACAAGTTTTGGTGTAGCATTTGGTGTAAGAAAATCGTTTCTTTTACTTTGTACTTGTTTTAATATTTAATTTTATTTCACCTTCTAGGACACAGTAGTACCTGAAAAGAGGGACACAAAAACGATCAATTGCTTAGCGACATTTTTGTCGTTTTTTTTCTTATTTCAATTTAATTTGTTGTGTTCAACGACGCACTGTTTTGGCAACGTGACCTGTGGCTCTCATCTTGTGGTGGTCGGTGAAAGAGTAGGTGATGATGAACTTAACCTAGCCTAGAAGAGAGGTGGGATAACACGATGCTGGCACGTAGCTACTAACAAAGAGCACAAAGAGATGGTGATACGCAAGCAAGAGGATTTTTCCACAGTTGGCGACGATGATAAGCCAGGTGAGTGAAAAGGAAAAACTATTTCAACTGGGTTTTGAATGCTAAATGAAGAACAACTCAATTTCCCAGCGTTTCGTAACTTGTACCTGTTACTTTATCAAGGGTAAGAGCAGTCCTGACAATTTTCCAATAACAAAAGAACCACATAAAATTATAACAATTACCAAGTTCAAGCTTCCTAAATGCATCTAAATAAAATAATCAGGGTCAATAACTTAAAAACCAATGTATTAGGTATTTTCTGAAATAAAATCCCGAACACTTGGCGTTTTTTACTAACTAACCAATTATGTGTATGGAAAAAACAACAATATATATCTATATTGTTGTATATATTGTTATTTATATTTAAATTGTTATATTTTGTTATTGGAAAATTGTCAGGACTGCTCTTACCCTTGATAAAGTAACAGGTACAAGTTACGAAACGTTGGGAAATTTAGTTGTTCTTCACTTAGCATTGAAAACCCAGTTGAAATAGTTTTTATCAAAACTAGTGCTGAGTTTACATCAAGTAGATATGAGTTTAAATCAATCATAAGACAAGATATAAGTTTAGTTAAAGGGGAGCTTCCCCGGGGGCAGATGGAATTCGCGACTGGAAAAATCTAATCGTCACTCGTTACCTTGGATCGATTTCGGTGATCCCGATTAATTACTAAATCGCAAAAAACAGTTTATTTTTATCATGCAAGAGGTATCTTATGTCTCCCGACACATTGCATCTATGCAATACCGTGCAGGTACACTAATGCTTTAGTATTGTTTGCTTACAATTCACACCTATGCCAGCTAGCCAAGTTATTTGACCATTCTCGGAATCGAGCTTCCGAAATTTTGAGTAATTGCATTTCGGTATTATTAGTAATAATAATAATAATAATAATTTAATAATATTTTTATTCCATAAGCAACATGAGAATGTCATACAGGAAAGTCATTTTGAATTTTCAAGACATTCTTTTATGTTGTAAAAACAGCTTTTCATAAGGTAGCGCTTCAAACCCTGTTTAAATGCTGAACCCTAATTTTCTTTCAGCTCTGGTGGAAGTGAATTATAGACTTGCAGCAAAAGCAGGTCCTTTTTTAAATGTAGAACCAGTATTTTAATCGAGATAATATTGCGATTTTTGTCTTGTTTGATAGGCATTAATTTTTGACTTAACCAATCTCTTGTCATTAACCCACATACATAATTACATTAAAAATATATCAACATGTTAACGTCGGTAATTTTAAGTTTCTAAAAAGGGTTCTACACGAGTCTATCACCCAAAACTCAGAGCTGACATTTGCCATTTGTCGTTGTGCTCTTTTTTTGTAAGAGGAACAGTCTTTTTGTTTTTGTAGAGCCTCCCCATAAGATTATTCCATAAGTCAGTTTGGCCTCCATATAGGCATAGTATACTTATCTACACAGCACTCCAAGCAACGTCGGGTCCGTCATTGAAATAGGGTAGGAGGGGTCTAGTTGTCTCAAAATCTATCTATGTGTTCATATCTTTTTAAAAAATGAAGTAATTCTTACGTTATATTTTTTTGATTGATAAATATACATTTGGTTATAATGTGAAATTTTTTTGCGATTTATTAGACTGTCAGTTGAATTGCTATGTTCTTAGTTTACGTGTAAATGTTTAAGACTTTAAACCCCACGTGTGGGTCAAGTTGTCTCACACACTGAGGCTAGTTGTCTCAGTGAGAAATTTCTTCTTGTGATAAAATAATTAATTTAATTAAAATCTGCGTCAGTTACTTTAAGACATTACCGAATCAACGATCGATAATTTATGTCAAAATCTTTTGCCACTTTTTCCTGCAACACAAATTGAGCAGCGCGTAACATGACATCGGATGCTACCAGCCCCCTATGATTAAATATTTCTTTTATAAACTCGTTATACACTCGTAATTGGTACATTTTTGTAAATTTCCTCTGAAAATGAAGAACAAAACGATCAATTACGGAGCTTGAAAACAAAATGAACTTATACTGAAAGCTACTTCTGGGGTTATGTCATTCTGTGACAACTAGACCCATCATAGACTTGCAGCTTTACAGTTAAAATTAATATACTTCTCGTGCATAAATTCATCATGAAAGAAAAATGATAAACAAACAATATGTTTATGATGGTTTTTAGACTCATGTCTACTTGATTTATCCTTAGCACTAGTTTTAAGAAAAACTATTTCAACTGGGTTTTGAATGCTAAGTAAAGGGCTACTAAATTTCCCGACGTTTCGTAACTTTTACCTGTTACTTCTTCAAGGGTTAGAGCAGTCCTGACAATTTTTCAATAACAAAAGAACCACATAAAATTATAACAATTACCTGATTCAAGCTTCCTAAATTCATCCAAATAAAATAATCATGGTTAATAACTTAAAAATTAATGTATGATGTATTTTCTGAAATAAGATCTCGAATACATTGGCGTTTTTTAACTAACTAATGATGTGTATGGAAAAAACGCCAATTTTTCGAGGTTATCCTAACGTTATGTGATACAATCATTCACTAACCTATCACTCTGGTTTCTTCGAACAACGGCGAGGAGGAGAACACCCGCGTGGCTACTGAGTGCTCAGACACGGGTACGAAGCAATGCAGTTTTTGCGTGCCGGGAATCTGCCAGGATGACGCAAATCGTGTGGCTAGTAGCTGTTCTTTGTCTTGGTGCTCCCCGATAGTTCCGAATGTGAAGTCGATGGTCGGGATGGCTTCGACCGCCCAATCAAGAACCTCTTGAACACGTGTGATGCTTAGAAATTTAAATTGCTAAGAAAATGCTAAAATTGTCGTAAAAAATAGTCTTATTTTTTTTCCTTGTCTGTACGGGATCCAGTTATGTTTATTCTGTGAGGTTTTTTTATGTCCCCCCCCCCCCCCCCCCCAACCTTATTTTATTGCCGCATTTTGCAGACCCTCCTAGGCAATCTCTCAGGAGTCCACGCCTGGCATGGTAGTACGGTAACTACAGGTTACAACTACTATAACTACTATGTTACATTTCCTAAATCTCTAGTTCTTATGGCCCATACAAAAACAATGTATTTTGTCAGTTGGCAACAAATAAACAAACAAACAAACAGGTTACTTTCAGAAATAGCCTAACGGTTTGACGTGTTGGAATCACCAGTTCATACAGAAGTTCATCAGCACTGCGCTGGATCAGGTCGTCAGAAATGGTGTTGTTCGAGTTATACCATCCTTTGTAGGGGACGCTACGCCAATGGAAGGTACCTTCCGACAGGAGTTGGCTAAATTTCAGCTCCGAAATTCCTCTTGTTTCTCCAACTTCCAGGCTATGTTTGGCTTACCATCTCTTCACCATCTCTCTCCCACCATCACCTCTCTTCACCATCGTCGTTAGACCAGTGCTGTCAGATTCCAGATCCATAGACAGGGTCCGTTATCAAATCAATGCGTCGTTCGTTGGACGGTTAATTGCAGTTTGATCAAGTTTAAAATCATCTTTGTCCTTCGATTTTACCGAATTTCCAAGTGCTAGAGCAACTTGTAGCCACCTAGTAGGTAAAATTACAACCTACAAAGAATCCCGCTCAGCTGTCAGATGAACAAAACATCAGATTCGACTTTTCGGACTCGCTAAAACAGCTTGATACGATGGAAGAAAATGATGAAGGGGAGACAATAAGTGATTCAGCCGTAAGTATTACAAAATGTGTTGACATTTTGACTTACTTTATTAACTATCTGTGATACTATCCACTTCATGTTGCATTTTTCTGCCTGTGTATCGTTCGTGGGAAGTTAGCCTCAGCCTTCGCCTTCAAAAGCTCGGAATTGCTTAGCAGACTATGTGAACAAACCGCAGTAAAAAAATTGTGTACAAAAGGAACAGCACATAAATATTCCACCCTTAATAACGCATGAAAGCAAATAGTAACATCATTGAATTTTTCACAGTTAATAGAACACGTGATGGGCTTTCGATCCGTGATGGTCTAAATTTTAAGCCCAGCCTTGGACAAAAATAGGCTAACTTTGACCAAAATTTGCTTTTCAATTATTTGCGAGAAAATGAAGGGGGGGTTCTCCCTTGAAATTTTCACAGATGATAGAGTACATGATGGGCTTTCGATCCGTGATGGTCTTAATTTTTGGCCCAGCCTTGGACAAAAAAAATCTCGATAAAGCCATAGAAATCTCGATGTAGCCTGGAGGCTACATCGAGATTTCTATGATCAGTTGAAAATGAAACGGCAAATCGACTGCATCTACCAGAATAAAATCGTGTGAAACTCAAAATCTTGTAAAATTATAAAAACAAAATAAGGTCCCTTGAGGTAGACGCAAATTTTGTGCCAAAATTTTCAAAATGGGTTTTCAAGCATCCAACACCCAACAAAGACACAATTTCTTGTTACCTTGAGTTACTAAACCGGCTGTAACTACCAAACGAAATCCCGGCCCAACTCAAAAATCTTTGTAAAATGATAAGAACATACAGAGGTAACTTCAGGCAAAAGGAAAATGTGGGCCGGATTTTCTGAAGGGGTTAAACGGCGTCTAAACCCAACACCAATACGATTTCTTGGGTTATCCACTGCCGTCGCCCGTATGTATGCAACCCACGAGCACACAGAATTGCGTTACGACACGGCGTTGTCATTGCCCGTTTGATTCTACGATTCTACCGTTCCTTGCGCCAGAACAGCTGTTTTGAAATATTAACCTTTACGTTTGTAGAGGAAATGTCATCGACCTATTGCAAACGAAAATGATTTCACATTTATTTATCATACTACGGGTGTTTATTTACTTAAATAATTTTACAAGTTATCAGTGAATGCTTAGTGAGAAGGTTTACGTAACAGTAACAACAGAAATTTTAATTCGCAACTAGAATTCGAACTGCATTGATACGGCCAGGACAAGATATGAAAGATTGGTCTGAAACTAATTATGTGCCTTCTCATTTAAATGATTGTAAGTACGATTTTACTGTTATTTATTTGTGTGATCTCGTTTGAATGTTTCTAAATGTTTTCTCGACAGATAGTTTGAGCAAAAAAACTCTCTTTTGTAACTCCAACAAACCGCCGTATGAACGTCACGTTGGATAAAGCTTACAAATAATGTTAATTTTACAACCATTTCCAGTTGTTTCCAATCAATTTTCACAATCTCTATTTGGGGTGTCGATTTCCAAGTGAATGTCGCGGAAAAGACAGGCCACTTACCGATGTACTTACATACCAACAACCATTGTTACATGAAATTACACAGTTTTCACATTTTGTTTGGCTTTCTTGGTTTTATCTTTCGACGAGCTAAAATCCTGTACACTGCTGATTCACGATCTAATCACGAATTAAGCTTTAAATAACTTTGACCGTTTTCAATCACTTTTGACATATTGGCATACCTCTCTGCGGAGAGGGTCACATATTTCTCAGCAAATTTTTACCTCACAAAGGACAGGTATGTGATTAGGTATAGATGGGGTACGCATTGACCGTTGTTCAGCTATTTATAGAAAATAACTGCCTCGTTTAGTTAGACCTATTGTCTATGTATATATCCACCAATTATGTAGGCCGTCGATATCAAAGTTTTATCCAAACTAACAAAATGCTACACGATCAAATAAATCCACTAGAATAGGAAAGTAAGCAAGAAAACTCATCAAATATTCACTTATCTTAGGCTTCGAGCCTTTTTCAGAGCTACCAAAAGTATTTTGAGAAAAAGGAATTCCTAATTTTCATATTTTTTTCTTAAATAATAATTTTAAAGACCGTTGACAATGACATTGCACACTACGATTCTAATAAAATCTAGCGCTATGCTCTTGTAATTATAAAGATCAACCGCATAAAACACTGCTATTATAACGCCATCATTTATCTGCCTAGCGAGCTATCCATCTATGCATGCAACTGGGTAAGTAGCTAGGGTTTTAACATATTTACCAAACTATATTTATTTTGTGAAATTGTACGGTTTATAAATTTGTTTCGTGCGTGCAAGGAAAATTGCGCCGAGGAATATGTTTTCTCTTGAATGTGTTCATATTTTCCGAGCAGTTCGGCTGAGTACCACTGCATGCAGCCAGGTAGCGTTGTTAAATTAGCAGGTAGTCCACTTCCCGCCAAAACTCCCCGACCGTTTACTGGGTGTTTTTAGCGGAGCTCGGGCATTCGCTTCTGAACTCTCCGACGAGAACGTTGTGCTGTCTTCTCGTCTCTTGGCCAAGACAACTCTGTGGAAGATCAACTTGCTTGCTGTTGGCTCAAAATGTCTCTCAAATTATTTCGGTAAGTTGACATTTTACGTTTTTTACAATTCAACTAAATAATTCAACCGTCGCAGCTCGACTCTCGGTCGCCACATTTATGTTATTAGTATGCATTAAAATTTACCCGAGGTCATTTAACCCAGCCTTTTTTATTATAAATAATCTATTTGGCTTCAATTTATAACAGCAGAGAAAATACGGGGACGCAATATCAGAGACGCTATTACAATCATTATTAGATTTACTGCTATCGTTTATTTCAATATCCACTTCATTTTGACATTATTTTTGCAATTAACTTCAAAACGCTGTTGTAGCTTTGCTGAACGAATGGCGTACAATTGCACTTGTTGCAGGCAACGAGGAGTCGTGGTTAGAATGTGTTTCATTGTCCAATAATGGCGTGTGTTTTTCAGACATGGGACGCCTTCAACACGAGAGCAGCAACATGGAGGAACATTTCCCGCCCATGAAAGACAAGATGGAGTCGTCGCTTCATTGTTTGGGTGAGTCTTTCAATGCTTTGTCATTCCTCTTCATTTCGCAAAACCTGCTACAAATATTGGTTGTATATTCCTCGCGTGTTGGCTAGTTTATTTAATTTCTGGTTACCTGCGTTTCTTTCTTTAGAAGATTAGACCTTAAGAGTTTAGACAATCATTTAGTCAATCCGATCTCCACCTGTCGCGGGTGTTGCTCTAACCAATTGAGCTACTTGGACCCCGATCTCCACCTGTCGCGGGTGTTGCTCTAACCAATTGAGCTACTTGGACCCCGATCTCCACCTGTCGCGGGTGTTGCTCTAACCCATTGAGCTACTTGGACCCCGATCTCCACCTGTCGCGGGTGTTGCTCTAACCAATTGAGCTACTTGGGCACTGGCTTTTTGAGAGGATTTCAGTGTTTTTGATGAGAATGACAGATCTTCAAGGAGTAGAACCACGAGGCTGTAAATACTCACAGTCACTCTGATTCCAGTGACGCTATATCACGTCACAACCATTCAATCTCGAGTAACTCCAATTTGACGTTGGACGCGTTTTATTTAGTTAAAATATTATTTAACTTGCATCAATTTTGAGACTGTTATAGTGTTCATAATAATAAAAAAGCGTTTTTTTGCTTCATAAAGACCCTCTCTTGCCGTGAAGTTTTTCCTCAAGTAACTTGTTTTTGAGAGTGCAAACGTTCCATTTGTTTGGATGCTTTGTTTTAAAGAACAACAATTCGTCACGGCCTGCCAAACTTCCGAAGAATCATCCCGGGTTTTCTATCTGTTACAACAGATTTGATTTCTTATTTCAATTGAACACACGACCTTGTATCTTTTACCATCGTAAGGAAACATAGCACCTAACAGCCAAGACTTGGATCCTAATTTTGGAAAGGGTTTTTTTCAATTGTCGTTCCACGAATGGAGATTCCATCATCCTTCATCACCTGTTGCCTTGCTCTCCAGTACTTTGCCAGTCTCCTCCCCTGTTTGTATCGTTGAGGTAGTCGGAGACACAGCGTGCTTTTTTGTCATCATTTAGGCTCATTTCAATTCCTGGGGCTGCCCCAATCGACTACTGAATTTAACAAAATTTAAATTGTGTTTTCTCCTTTCATATTGCCGAACAAAATTTAACGATGACATGTTTTATTATTAGAAACACAAAAAACCTCTCAGAAATTGGTGATCTTGGTTCTACTCCTTGGAGATTCGTCGTTCTCATCAAATTCACTCAAATCCTCTCCAAAGTAAGTCTTCTGTCCAAGTAGCTCAATTGGTTAGAGCAACACCCGTGACAGGTGGAGATCGAGATCCCAGTCCCCGTTGGATCATCCATTTTTTAGAGGTTATTAGTGTTCTTAATAAAAAAATACTTTGCCCATTGCAAGCATTGAGTCACCGAGCTTGAATGGATGTGGATAGAATCAGAGTGACTGTGACCATGCACGGTCTCTTGGTCATTCACCCGTCATTTGTATTCAACGCATTAAAATCGTCTTGAAAAGCTCTTGTCCTATTAGCTCAGTTGGATGTTTGAGCAACACCAAGACCAGACGGACCGGGTTCGAGACTTCGACCAGCCACTAATTTATGTTGGGTTAATTATGTTCCTAACAATAAACTACCCCGGGGACCAATTGCGAGCAATTGCATCAATTTTGAATTCCACAATCAAATTAAAACTAAAGCTGGTTATTGATTCGAGTGTATCTTGGTTGGTTGCAGGCCCCGCCGAGATTGAGTCGACTTCGACGCCGAGACTACGACGCCGAGACTCGCCCGCGTTTCTCGTCGCTATCGGAATCGGGACACGGGCGCGTAATCCGTTACCTCGGTCGGCCGGGATGTTTGCGTTCAACGTCAGCTAAGTGGTCTAGGGTTAGCGCTTCAAGGCCTTACACAAACAAACACACAAACACACAACCAGTTAGGCAACAGGTATCTACAGGTAGCAGTCATCCACGAGCCAACGGGTCCACGAGCAACGAGTCTTCATCTTCTGCATGGCATGTGGGCACCGCATGATTGCATGGCATGGGGACATGGCATGGGGACTCAGCTAAAGGGTGGGAGCGCTAGGTTAGGGCGTCGTGTTTTCTTAATGGTGGGTCGTATGCAGGGGATAAGTAAGGGAAAGCCCAAGTAGATCCCCTGTTCCATCGCGACGAGTGGGGTAACTGGCCTAAAGGGTGGGAGTAGGAAACTTAGCTCGGCAGGAGGCCTGTTGGTGGGGTTAGGGCAGGTGGAGGATATCGGGGATCCCGGGGCCCAACAGTTATAAATGGGAGGGTTTTTGTTAGGAGTAGGGCGTCGTGGGAGGCATTGCGGCGGTCGGGAATAGCCCAGTAGTATACCGTCCCTCTACGACGAGGAGGGTTTGCTGGCCTCGGGGTGGGTTAGGCCGTCGAGTCAACGAGTCTTCGAGTCTTCGAGCATCCATCAACGCCGTTCTCTACTCTAGGTCCCGAGGGTCAATGGCTTGCCTTCCCTCTTGGGTGTTCTCGGGAGGGTTTCGTACTAGGGAGGGTCGTGCTCGAACGTGTCCTGGAGGCAAGGGGGGATGATTGACGTCAAGCGATCCTCTTGTCTAATCACTCAGACACGATGGAGGGGAACAGGACCATCAGGATGGTCACCAATGGGTTGGTGGGTAGCTACTTTAGCCGCAAGACAGAAGGTCTGCTTCGGCCAGCGTAGGGTGGGGTAACGTTACGGCTTGGGGTAGTTTTGCAGCTAAGTCCGCGTCTTCGAGCTCCCAGCTTCCAGCGTCAGCTTCGAGATTCACCAAAGTTACTTTCCAGCCTTTCAGGTCAGCGATCGCATCTACGCCGAGGATCACGCCGGGAGACGCAGCAGGAGCCGGAGGAAGAACGTCACAAGATAGCTTACACACACACACACACTCACTCACACTCGAAGCGCTTATCCTACGACCTCTTTCCTCAGCGTTCATTACGATTTCGCTTCGGTACCGTGATTAGTCTTGCGTTTATTCTGCGTTTTTGATGCGTTTATACTGCGTTTTTACTGCGTTTTTACTGCGTTTATACTGCGTTTATACTGCGTTTATACTGCGTTCTTGATGCGTTCTTGATGCGTTTATACTGCGTTTTTACAGCGTTTATACTGCGTTTTTGATGCGTTTATACTGCGTTTTTACTGCGTTTTTACTGCGTTTATACTGCGTTTATACTGCGTTTATACTGCGTTCTTGATGCGTTCTTGATGCGTTTATACTGCGTTTTTACAGCGTTTATACTGCGTTTTTGATGCGTTTATACTGCGTTTTTACTGCGTTTACTCTGCATTTTTGATGCGTTTATAATGCGTTTATTCTGCGTTTACTCTGCGATTTTACTGCGTTTTTACTGCGTTTATGCTGCCGGTCCGTATTGCTGGCACGATCTGAACTGGAGGAATCGTGGAGGGAACGAGAGTATGGAAGCAGGAACTGTTGTGGTTGTCAAGTGTGAGATTGTAACAAATTTTGTGCCTTTAAATGTTCCTGTTTGTGTCAATGTTTGTGTCAATGATTGTGTCAATGTTTGTGTTAATGTTTGTGTCAATGTTTGTGTTAATGTTTGTGTCAATGTTTGTTAATGTACCTGTTTGCGACTATGTTTTTGATTTTGTACCCGACTGTACTAATTGCGTTTGATGTAATTTTTACAATTGCGTTCTGTTTCACTAACTTTGTTCTTGTAATCCATGTCGCAGGAACCTAATGACGGAGCCTTTACCTTTCAGCGCCTGATAATCAAATGCCAGGCAATAACAAAAACTTTTTTGATTTCATTGTTGCGAACGTCAAGTGTCTCCGTGAACACTGCTACCAACACGACTGGCCGATTGTTGCATCAACCCCATGGCTACCAACACGACTGGCCGATTGTTGCATCAACCCCATGGCTACCAACTGGATCATCATCTCGGCAACAAAGATGGAACGGAGTTTAGAAGAGGGTTCTGGTTCGACTCCCAGTACCTAGCCAGTCGCCACGGCAACAAAGGTGAGCCAACAAATAAACATTACAAATTATTAAACAAGTTGAGTCGAGACCGATGAAGCACTCTTGACTAGATTTACATAATAACCGTTGTTTGCTTCGGGAATATTTTGAAACTCTGTGCATCTCTTCCCGGTGAAATTTGTCAGCCCAACGTTTGTTTTATTTTTGTCCTTTGATTTCCAGCTGACCGCCCGAGGCTACAGAATCTGCGCCCGTAACACTTGTCGCTCGAGACCAAAACGAAGAATGAAGATCGACATGCTGCTCGACTGACCGATGGTAAGCCAAGATTTGATCGGCATTTTCCACAATAAATCTGCTGCAGGAATCGATTCTTCCAACTTACCAGTGGTGTAGTCCTACATTTTTTTTTGGGTATACGCTGGGTTATCAGGCTATGAGTTCCAAATGCCGTGGTCATCACTAGGTTAGGTACTAGCTAGGTACTTCTAGTCTATTCACTAGTTATAATTCATAGATAGTTCATTCCTATCAACACTAAAACTACTACTTGGTGTTGGGGTCGCTGCAATCGCGCTTTCCTCGGGTGGGTTGAATGAGTATGTTGACTGCTTGGAAAAACCATTGCATACCCATCCAGATCATACGAACCGCTACCATACACGGACTACCCACTTTTCGGAATAAACTTTGCTTTTCGAGTTTTTATAGTGCATGTTGTAGGGAGATTAAGAATTGTCGTTGCATAACGCATTTTAAAGTTTTGCAAAGTGTATTTACTGGGCGTATACCCTGTAATTTTTTTGGGTATACGCTCGGTGTCTAAAAGTTTTTTGGGTATACGGCTAATACCCGCGTACACCCTCGTCTACACCACTGCAACTTACCTTGCACTAAACGAGTCCGTCCGTTGTGCTTTGCTCGTTTAAATTTCGCGTCTACCCGTCCCAGTGGCGTTGCAAGCCACTGTCGATCGTGACTAACGTGTTTCTGGTTTTGTCTGCAGTCGGCGGTTGTCATTCACGATTGAAGAAAGTGACGGTGAAGACCTCGAGGAACCTGAGCCCCCAGGCTTCCCCCGCGACAAGTGTCGTACGATGGAATATATTCGACAACAAAACTACAGGTACGCAACTGCATGGACGTAAAGCTCACTGCTCCAAACCGTAACTTTGATTGTAAGCCGACATTTTAATTCGACATGTACATCAGTGAGAATTCAATCGACTGAGAGCGTACACAACTACCCTCTAGAAACTTTGTTCCCATTCGTGGAATCGACCCCCAGTTGTTAGCTTACGAGGCACATACTTGGACTTAGCCACAAAAAGTTGTTGCTAGCAACCGTCTAGCGGGAACATAATTGATCAACGGTTTGTCGTGTTAGAAACACCGGTTCTCGTTAGATCACCAAAGTTAAGCAACACTGTGCTGAGTCAGGTATTGGATGGGTGACCATCATACACATGACCAGTTCTGTTCGGGAGAGAGGTTGGAGGGATGAAAGTTGATACAGCAACTTCACTCGCCTTGCTTATCAACCTCTCGACAGCATGGATTTGTGGAGGAATCCTGTTGTTCGCGTTGTACTGTCCTTCGGAAGGGACGTAAGCCGGTGGTCCCCTTGGTCTTCGACAGGAGTAGGCTACGTGCCGGCACCGAGTTTCCCCTCCTCCCTTCTAGGCTAGGTTAGGTTCATCATCATCATCCACTCATTCACCGACGCCATCAGACCAGTGCTGCATGGCACGTTGTCAAAACAGTGTGTCGTTAAACACCGCAAATAATAATAATAACATAGATGTGTTGCCTAATCTGCGGCCTTTCTTTTCACGCAGGTTTCCACTCTGCCTTGGTTTGCATGGAAAGCTGTCCGCGGTGGGACGTAATCCGATCTCCTACAAGCGACATCAAGACGTCTCTACAGCAGCGTCGATAGATGTAAGTCGGCATGCGAGCCTTCCAATACAAGTCCGTAATCTCTCGCCCTAGAATTGGCTTTTCAAAGACGTATCGCGTCAAAAACTGGATACATTTTGTCTCCGTCTAAGAGATATAATCCACAGGTTCATGACCAACGAACAAAGCTAATGATAGTTTTTAGACTCATGTCTACTTGATGTAAACTTAGCAATAGTTATATCAAAAACTATTTCAACTGGGTTTTGAATGCTAAGTGAAGAACAACTGAATTTCCCGACGTTTCGTAACTTGTACCTGTTACTTTATCAAGGGTTAAAGCAGTCCTGACAATACAAAATACATTAGTTTTTGAGTTATTGACCCTGATTATTTTCTTTGAATGCATTTAGGAAGCTTGAACTAGGAAATTGTTATAATTTTGTGTGGTTCTTTTGTTATTGGAAAATTGTCAGGACTGCTCTAACCCTTGATAAAGTAACAGGTACAAGTTACGAAACGTTTTATACTTTACTAAGCTTTCAAAACCCATTTAAAATAGTTTTTCTACATAGCTAATGTTTTCCCAAGTTTGAAAACTGGTTTTGCGCAATTTTTCCCGAGTAAACGTCGCTGTCCGGAGCATGTTTTACTGAGTGCAAGAGTCGTCATGTACCTGGCAACGAGTCTAATATGACTTTATTCTGTTGTCTTCAGGTGAACTCCACGAGCCGCTGCTTGAAGCCGATGCATCTTGGCTTCCTCCGACGAGACCTTGCTTCAAGCCCTGGAAATTGTAGCGAGGACGCGCTGTGAGAGTTTTATCGGGGCTCTGAGGAAACATGGGGCAACTTTTGTTTGTTAGTTAATATCTTTCATTGCTTGCTTTGCGGGGCTTAACGTCACGTCAGTTCAGAGGCTGTTCAAGTCTCGAGTTCGGGAAATATTCATAATTATTGATTAATTTGTGTGACATGAGAGAAGTTGAGAAAAATTTGGGGACAAGGCCATTGTTGTTAGACTTCCTGTCCAAGTTTTGGATTGTTGTAGGTTCTTGCTAGAGGCTGTTTCGTTCTTCACAGTTAGATTGGTTCGGTACCGAACCGTAGTAGGTTTGTTAGGTTTGTTAGGTTTGTTAGGTTTGTTAGGTTTGTTAGGTTTTGGTGTCGAATGGTTGTTTCTTTGTCGCTTTGTCCATCGTTGAGGGTTGCTGGAATTAGGTTAATTTGATCTTCTAGTTTTCATGTCCATTTTTTTTGTCTTCTCTCATGTTGCGTTTTTCTCTTAGCTCGCCTTACGCCTAGAACATTTTGTAATATTGTGGTAAATAGAGCCAACATAAAATCATAGCAGATAGAGTCATAAGGGAGAGTAGGGTTTCCTCAGTTGCTTTGAGATTCATGTGACCAAATTTACAAGCCATAGGACTTTATCGCTCGCCTGCATAATGTTCCTGTTTGCACCCGTGAGGCCCGCCTCGGACGTTCGTTTTTCATGGTTTTCGCGCGTCTTAAGTCAAGCTAATGCTGGGCGATTGATTATAATCTCCACAAAATACAGATTATGATCGGCCATGACCACTGACCTCACGGAACAAACGCTTCTAAATATCAAATGAATCACTCTCATAGTTAGCAAGATTTACGTAAACACAAACACGTAAATAGTAATTCAGATATTGTTAAAGCATTTGAATTGTATTTGATGGCGATATTATTGTCATTATATATGTTGTGTTGTGATATAAAAATTTACAACCCTATAGCCTTTTAATTGGGATCCCTGGATGAAAAGAAATTTCACGAGTTTGCGGTGCTTGTAAATCTGGAATTCCTGTAACTTCCACTTCCAAATTTTCCTTCCGCCTAAAGGTACGTCAGTATATTCTTATTATTGTACACATTAAGTTACTCAAGGTAGCAAGAAGTCGTATGTGTGTTGGAAATTAGACGCCGTTTAACCCCTTCAGAAAATCCTGCCCAAATTTTCCTTCCACCTAAAGGTACCTCTGTATGTTCTTTTAATTGTACAATATTTTTTAGTTGGACCGGGTTTTCGTCTGGTAGTTACAGCTGGTTTAGACATTCACGCTTCTCTGGTATGTTTATTATTTTAGTCGTAATTGTGTCCTTTTAATGCATTCTCAGTTTATAAGTAATTTTTGTGTGTTTTGATGTGATTTATTTTATTTTGAGCCTAGATTTAAATTGTTCTTGTATTTCTTTTAATTACTCGCAATATTTTTCATTTCTTTATGTTCGAATTTGCGCGAATGGCCTTAAATTACATGGTCCATTGCTGGGTTCTTGATTGGCTTAGCGGGCATGATAGTAGCCTCCTAAGGGGTGTTTAAATGTCGGCCATGTTTAATCAGAATGTGCCGCTGGTTGGGCCGGACCCCAACAAGCAGCCCATTCAGATAGTCGAATTGAAACATCTTGTAAAATGGTGACAGCATAACGAGGTTTCTCGAGGTAGAAGGAAATTTTGTGCCCGAATGTTCTAAATGGGTTTAAAATTATCCACGACACGATTTCTTGCTATCTTGAGTAACTAAACCCGGCTTCAACTTCCAAACGAAAACCTATTGATTGAATGATTAATTATTGGGGTTTAGCGACGCACTGTTATACAACTGCATGCGGCACTGGTCTAATGGCGACGGTGAATGAGCGGATGATTATGAGGATGATGATTAATCTAACCTAGCCTAGAAGGGAGACGGGGAAACCAGGTGACTACACGTACCCTACTTCTGTTGAAAAGCTTGGACCACTGGCTTAACGTCCCTTCCGAAGGACGGTACAACGCGAACAACAGGATTCCTCCACAAATCCATGCTGTCGAGAGGTTAATAAGCAAGGCGAGTGAAGTTGCTGTACTAACTTTCATCCCTCCAACCTCTCTCCCGAACAGAACTGGTCATGTGTATGATGGTCACCCATCCAATACCTGACTCAGCGCAGTGTTGCTTAACTTTCATCCCTCCAACCTCTCTCCCGAACAGAACTGGTCATGTGTATGATGGTCACCCATCCAATACATGACCCAGCGCAGTGTTGCTTAACTTTCATCCCTCCAACCTCTCTCCCGAACAGAACTGGTCATGTGTATGATGGTCACCCATCCAATACCTGACCCAGCGCAGTGTTGCCTAACTTTGATCCCTCCAACCTCTCTCCCGAACAGAACTGGTCATGTGTATGATTGTCACCCATCCAAAACCTGACCCAGCGCAGTGTTGCTTAACTTTGATCCCTCCAACCTCTCTCCCGAACAGAACAGGTCATGTGTATGATGGTCACCCATCCAATACCTAACTCAGCGCAGTGTTGCTTAACTTTCATCCCTCCAACCTCTCTCCCGAACATAACTGGTCATGTGTATGATGGTCACCCATCCAATACCTAACCCAGCGCAGTGTTGCTTAACTTCCATCCCTCTAACCTCTCTCCCGAACAGAACTGGTCATGTGTATGATGGTCACCCATCCAATACCTGACCCAGCGCAGTGTTGCTTAACTTCCATCCCTCCAACCTCTCTCCCGAACAGAACTGGTCATGTGTATGATGGTCACCCATCCAATACCTGACCCAGCGTAGTGTTGCTTAACTTCCATCCCTCCAACCTCTCTCCCGAACAGAACTGGTCATGTGTATGATGGTCACCCATCCAATACCTGACCCAGCGTAGTGTTGCTTAACTTTCATCCCTCCAACCTCTCTCCCGAACAGAACTGGTCATGTGTGTGATGGTCACCCATACAATACCTGACCCAGCGCAGTGTTGCTTAACTTCGGTGATTTAACGAGAACCGGTGTTTCCAACACGCCAAACAGGGAGTACCCCCCCTTCATTTTCTCGCTAATAAATGATAACAAAAATGTTGTTAAAGTTAGCCTTTTTTTGTCCAAGGCTGGGCCAAAAATTTAGACTATCACGGATCGAAAGCTTATCACGTACTCTATCATCTGTGAAACTTTCAATGGAGTACCCCCCCTTCATTTTCTCGCAAATAAATGGAAACCAAATTTTTTTATTGTTATGTCTGTTTCGTTCAGTACATCACGTATTTTTGAAGGCTAGAGCTTATGAGTTTTGTAGGCTTTTTCTCATTTTTGTCCAGGGCTGGGCCAAAAATTTAGACCATCACAGATCGAAGCCCATCACGTACTCTATCATCTGTGAAGTTTCAAGGGAGTAGCCCCCCTTCATTTTCTCGCAAATAAATGATAACACAAATTTTTTTACTGTTAGCCTGTCTCGTTCAGTACATCACGTATTTTTGAAGGCTAGCGCTTATGAGTTTTGTAGGCTGTTTTCTCGTTGCGCTATGTTGAGTTGGTGCCTTTAGATGGCGTTTTAGATTTTGCGAGCTAAGTATCCACTAGTCATGTGAGCGCTGACACCACATGTATTCAGGCTGCCTGTTGAGTTCAATCAGTAATGTGGTGTAGAAATTAGCTGGGATTTCAAATTTCAATGGGGTGTAATAAATTTTCGACTTTTGAGGATCAAGCAAAGCAACTCTTTGTGACTATTGGATCTATCTTGATGTGTGGAATCTGGAACACAGACTTGTCTGGGAGAAAAAAGACAATCATGCAAAGTATGTTGTTAGTACCAGGCAGTGGGTCTAATTCAAATTATAATGGATATAAAAATCTCAAACCCCTCATTTGCAGTTCTGACTTTACAAACTATTTGAGCCCCAGTGAACAGTGTTGATGCAGAAAGGTTTTTTAGTCAATAAAACCTGGTGCTGACTGACAAAGGAACAAGAATGAAGGAAGCTATCATTGAAATTTGTTCAATGTTCAGTTTTATCAAGTAGTAGGTGTCGCTCATACTGCCATACAATGTATTTCATGGTGGCATTTATGTAAAATATTGATTTGTGCTATTAGTTTTGTTCCAAGTCCCTTACAAATACCGATGTTGAGGACCTAAACTTAATATTTGCTTTATTGTTATTTTTTTTGATAACTTCTTTATTAGAGATCGCAGTGCTTGCCCAAAATCCGCATTCCTTTCGAATCTAGATCGCAAAAGCCCTTTTTTCTATTTAGTTATAAACGCTAAAATTCAAATAATTAGCACTAAAATTTCGATAAAATTAATGCTAAAAACACGTATCTCTATAAATAACACGTAGTTCAACTTTAGGTTCTCCATATATATCTTAGAGGATTGTGGATCCCTGTTTCAGATGTCATTGCTCCCCGCCTGCAGGCTGCAACGCTTGTGTCTAGTCTACGCTTGCTCTGTTCCCGCCACAAGTCACGTACCCGCTCTGCACGCTTGCATCAACGCTGCGGCTTCCTGAGCATTGCGTCGAGTACGTCAAGCTGTTGAAGTGGCCGCGAGACAAGTCGTACCAGGTAAAAAGCCACGAGGCTGACTTGAAACTTTGTATGTTGATTCTTGTATTTAAATTGCATATGCTTGCGATGAGAAGATTAGTGTGTTTCCAATTTGGATATCAAAACTAAAGCATTTGAAGCATTTAAATAATAAAGCATTTGCAATTTATATCAGATTTTACTGAATCAAAGCTTGTTTGCCACCTGTTGCAGGTGTTGCCCCAACCATCCGTGCTAATTGGGTCGACCGTTTTGAGCGATTGCAGAGTATTTGGTGAACAAGACAGAAAGTACAGCGTCACTGGAATCAGAGTGACTGTGAGTATTCACAGCCTTGTGGTTTCAATGTTCCAAGAGATAATTCACCTTCTCCACTGGATGTCGTCGTTTGGAATTTATTCTCATCTCGCTCGCCCTGCTGATAATCAACACAGTTTTCTCTGCCATCTTCTTTTTCCTCTCTCGTGTTGGAAACACCAGTCCTCATGAGTTCACCGAAGTTAAGCAACAATGCGCTGGGTCAGGTATTGGATGGGTGACCATCATACACATTACCAGTTCTGTTCGGGAGAGAGGTTGGAGGGATGAAAGTTACGCAACACTGCGCTGGGTCAGGTATTGGATGGGTGACCATCATACACATGACCAGTTCTGTTCAGGAGAGAGGTTGGAGGGATGAAAGTTAAGCAACACTGCGCTGAGTCAAGTGTTGGATGGGTGACCATCACATGACCAGTTCTGTTCGGGAGAGAGGTTGGAGGTATGAAAGTTAAGCAACACTGCGCTGGGTTAGGTATTGGATGGGTGACCATCATACACATGACCAGTTCTGATTGGGAGAGAGGTTGGAGGGATGAAAGTTAAGCAACACTGCGCTGGGCTAGGTATTTTTGGGTGGCCATCATACACATGACCAGTTCTGTTTGGGAGAGAGGTTGAAGGGATGAAAGTTAGTACAGAAACTTCACTCACCTTGCTTATCAACCTCTCGACAGCATGGATTTGTGGAGGAATCCTGTTGTTTGCGTTGTACCGTCCTTCGGAAGGGACGTTAAGCCGGTGGTCCCCTTCGTCTTCGACAGGAGTGGGCTATGTGCCGGCACCGGGTTTCCCCTCCTCCCTTCTAGGCTAGGTTAGGTTCATAATCATCTTGTTATTCATCAACTCCATGATATCAGTGCCGCATGGCCAGATGTCAAAACAGTGCGTCGTTCAAACTCACAAATCAATCAAGGATGATCTGTGTTTGGAAATGCAAGTTTTGACATCTATCTGTGTTTCCAGGGCCCCCTTGATGAGGACGATCCTGCACACATCAACTGGGTCCACGAGAAGGCAGTAGAACGCGCGGCGCAATTCAGCTTCCCCGGCGTCACATACTGGTGAATGGAAAAAACGACATTCAAATCGGTTTGCAGAAATTTCTAATTGCAATTTCTTCCTAAATTTTCAGGTCTTGATTTCACCAACATCAGGCTTAATTTGGCATAAACTCGGTTCAGTCTCGGGATTTATTATTCTCTAAATCAATGACACTTTACAAATGTCAAGCAATTAAATTTAGACATCACGGAAAACAAGGAGAACAGAGTTTTAGCATAGAAAATTGTTAAAAAAAAAAATTGTATAAATAAAAATAATCTACAGTTTTGTCTGACACTATTGTCTTTCAACTCAAAGAGAGTCTTAAGATTAAAATCACAATAGGACTCTGTTCAATTTTTAAATGAAGATTACCACAATGAGAAAAATTTCTTCAAGGCCCTTACCGTGGTGAAAGGGTTTGCATAATCCAATGATTCAGGAGGCCATGCTGGTTGGGAAGGTTTCAATCCCTGTCAAGGTCTGCTATACCTGACAGGCTCCTAGCGAGGACCCAGACCAGGACTAGCCTACACCGTCGTTGTCACGGGACACTGTCTTAGGATGGAAATAATCTGTGCGATGTATATCTTTCAACATCTTTAAGTTCACCTCCTCATTTCTTGTTTCATTCTTTGCCACTTCCCGTTTCCGCTCTCTGTTTTTCTGGGCTGTGACATTGTACCTGCCGCAAGTTCACTTAGGTGCTATATTCTCAGAAATTTTATCACGTGATATATAATCTTAAGATTGAAGCATCTTTACACCCCACCATTCATTCGTTTGTTTGTTGTGACAGTTGGAGCCTTTAAAGCGATCGGTCAAAACGCAGTCCACTTTGTCGAGCTACATTCTGCATACACAACTCATAGCTGAAGACCAGCATCGCATCACGACACGTCTGCAACACAAACTACATAACCTCACTTCCCCTTGCTTTTCATAGGCTGGTCTATTATTGATCTAGCGTCCGACTCCTTCACATGCTGCGGCCGCTGGGAGCAGACCGGGTGTGTGATCGAGGGTCGAACCCGAGTCGCCGGGGAGAGCTGGACCCATGACAACTGCACAATGTTCGCGTGCACTGAGGCCCGTGGCATAGTTAGACACTCATCGAAATCGTCCGACTCTAACCTCAAATCTCGCTTAAAAAAACCGAGTTTTCAGTGTGTTTTCCTGATAAGCTATAGCAGCTAAAATGACGTACCATTCTGTCTTCTGTCAAAGTTATTCATTTAAAGATAAAAGGCAGTGAGAGTGATGAATGGCTCAATTATGCCATCTGGAAAAACCTTCAATTCTGGTTTCTGTTTGTTTTTTTTTACTTGTGTTTCTTCACTGTCCACTTGTTTTCAGATATATCTTGACCTCTTCGTAAGGTCCACACCCGTGCGCCATCTCTACCTCCCACCACCTACCAGGCACCTTCCAGTGGAACAAAGCCTTGTCTGGACTCACTTTTTTCACGAAGAGTGTTTTGTATGAAATTCATTAAAGTCTTGCTCGTGCTGCAATTTATTTCAAAATTTTACTTTTCCCTGTGGTTCTTTTGTTTTCGGAGAAATATCAGGACTGCTCTTACTCTTGATAAAGTAACAGGTACATGTTTCGAAACGTTGGGAAATTTAGTTGCTCTTCACTTAGCATTCAAAACCCAGTTGAAATAGTTTATGTTAAAACTAGTGCTAAGATTATATCAATTACACATGTGTTTAAAACCTAAGCCGTTCTAAATGTTTTTTTTATTAACACAACTATATGTGATATTTATGTGTGATTTACTTGGTAATTGTACCTGACATGTGAAACCGATTCAATATACTGAGAAAAAGTTGATGAAAACTTTGTCACTGGCTGGGATGATGCTTGAATCACTCTTCGATCAACTTTATTAGTAAAAGTCATACTTTCCATAAACTGTTCTTTGACATATTTGTCCAGGCTTGCATTCACTGGGGAGGAAATCCATGCACTGAAACAAACAATATCAATACATCAAGAATAACTATCTCACTGAAAAACAAGTTGCAAGATAATTTAAAAAATAATATTAACAACTGAAATCTTTAACGATAATGGTTGTTTTCTGTAGACAATTAAAAAAAATATATTTTTTTTTTCTTTGGTAATATTTTCACATTATTCTGAGGTGTTGTAACTCATATTATAACTCAATTGTAAACAATCATTAAGTTAAGTAAAGAAAAGAACTCAGTTAGAAAACAGAAATTTTTTTCCGCTTTTCACTTCTTCTTTGCCCGACGACGGCAACCCTTGCCATGAACAAACCGACCTAGGAACCATCCCCTTTCAACGAGGGGGTGAACCAGCCATGACCATAAGGACTCTGTTCAGAGTGTCAGTCCTTTGACCCCCTCGTTGACAGGGGAACGCAGTGATGACGTCAGCTTTACACGTGACGGACAAATCTGTCTTCAGTTGTTCTCAATTAGCCAACACTCGACGAGTCTGGCAACAACGCGGGACCCTGTCAGGCTGGCTGGCAAGACAGCCGTGAAGTTAGTTGAATTCACACGGTGTTGCCAGCTTCAAGCCTTATGTTTGTAACAGATGCATGGGACAGTTATTTTCAGTTTTCAATTTTAATTTCTTTTACTTAAGTTTCCTAAATCTTGGCTACATCTTAATTAATCGGTTAATTACTCTGCCTGATGATGTGGATCGGAGACATCCAGAAGTCGCGGATCATAGAGGCAAAGCCAACTCTTCAGTTTATCGTTACGAACACCACAATGCAGGACGAGGTGCTGTCGCCGTTCCGGTGCGAGCTCAAGATCAACACCGCGAAGCCGCACTTTTACCTGATGTGGCCAGAAATGGTGGTACACTACATCGACGTGGACAGCCCGCTGTACGATTTGTCTGCAGAGGAAATAGCGCAGGCCAAGTTCGAGATCGTCGCCATTCTGGAGGGCACAATCGAGTCAACCGACCAGCGTGTGCAGGCGATGACCTCGTACCTGCCCAACGAGGTGCTCTGGGGTCGACGATTTCAACCTATCATCAGCTACAACGACGAGCACAACAGCTACGACGTGGACTTTGGCATCTTCGACAAGGTCTCGCCGGCGCCCGAGACGCCGTCGTGCAGCGCTCGCGACCTGGCGTTCGTGCACAAGCGGACGAGGCCACGTCGAGCGCCTCCGTGTAGCACTCGTGGTCGCCTCCCACGACGGCGATATCACAGACTCGATCACTGCCTACTCGATACGTTTGCAAAGTGTTCGAGATAAAAGCGGACGACAGCGGAAAATGATCACGCGCTAAAATTAAACGATTTGTGATTGAACCTTCAATCAGGCCACGCATGCGCTATGTGATTTAAATCAAAGTTTTATCGGATCAATCTGTGACAACATCAATCATGCCGCGTGAAAACAAGACGAGTCAATTAGGGGGGGGGGGGGGTCGAGAGGGGGGTAACGAGCGCACGGAAGTTATTACTGAAATGAAAATGCTAGCGTGGACCAGAATTACTAGCCTTAGAGCGGTGAGTCGATCCCCGGAAACCCACGGGATCCATAATATGCCCCGTTTACTTTCCTCTTTCAGTGTTCGCCGGTCATTGGCGCGGAGGGGGGGGGGGGGGGGGGGGGGGGGGGGGGGGACACGACACCCGTGGTGCCAGCTCCTTCGCACCCTCTCAAGCGACGACAACCCCCCCCCCCCCCCCCCCCCCCCTCACCCCTCACAGCACCTATTTATGCACAGAGCAAATCCGTGATCTTGAACTTAAGACAAGATCTTTCATTTTAAACGGAACGTTGGGTCCGTGGAATTTGCCGAGGGGTGCAGGGAACTCGACGAGCTTGTCACTGTGCGTCCAAGCGAATGCATCTCGAATGCAACGAGCCCAGTGGCGTGCCAACGAGCCCAGTGGCGTGCTTGCTTCGAGCGACTGTCTTGGTGTTTGTATTGGATCGCTGCCACCCAAGAGATCGGGTGATATTCACGGACTCTCCTCTCCGGAAACTTGCGATCAATTTAGTTCTCCTAACGTCTCTTATCTGGGGCTGGATATTTTCTTAAAAAATATTTGCATATTTGGTGGATGCATCAAGGTAAACGCGTACCTACCTTCACCAGCAGTGCTAGTTGGTATGATCCTTAGCTTAGTTAGCCTTTGATGACGTGTCCCACCGGTTGACTTTGCGGTTGATCTGGTTAATCTGGTTAATCTGGTATTTGTTGTGAAGTGACCACGCTCACAGGCGCTCGGTTTTAATTGTAATCATCCTCGATTACCATTCATGCGAAAACCAGTCAACGGCAACAACAAGCGGCTTCAAGTGTGTACTTACTTTGAATCAATAATTCATGACCACTTTATTAGTATGTACAGGTAAACAAAACAGAGACAAAATGGGAATACACTAATGTGTTTTTTCAGCGGGAATAAAATGGAACAAGTTATTGGTAACATTTCAAATATTAGAGCCAGGCAATAAATGCCGATCGTTGCAATGGCACGGCATTGTGGACACACTACATTCTAACTGGCGCTAAAAATATAATAAAAACAGCAATATGGATATTTTTCCAGCGTTTTGCTCTCAAACAATTTGTGTTTTGGTCTCAGTCGATTTAACAATTATGTATTACATCAATATGATAGGAGTTTCATACGTGAATTATCGTCGACAGTCGCTCGTGAACCGTGTGAATATGCTACAGCGATTATTTTTGATTATAATCATCTAATCCTCTCCGTCGATTCACAATGCAACATTTCGCTACAATTTCACATCTTTTGTTCACAGCTGCCGTATCGTTTGGCCTAAAAATAAGATTCAAAATTCTTTGGGTAGGTGTATGTGTGCTCCTACCGCCCTGTACGTTTCAATCGGTTCCAATCAATATTCTTTATGCAATTGACCGAAGAAGAAGGGACTGTTTTTCAGCTTATGCCAAGATTGCCACGAAACGACTTGAGCTAAAAACTTGAAATTTAATACTTATGTTGTTGACACAGAAACAATGTTTTGTGTTCACGACTTTTTCGAAATTCGATTTGGTTCACACATAAATGCATTTTATATTTTTTTATCACAATTGCTGATATCTTTTTTCGGAGTGCAAACTTCGTATTAAAACGAAGACCGAACACTAGATTATGTAAATATTTGTTTTGAAAAAAATCACGAACGCTCTATCTTTAATGAGCTAAGCGGTTCACGAGCATTACCTAATTGTAAACATAGAGGTGAATCGATGCAATTCTCTGTCCAAAAACTGCTAGTTTTTCCCCTCTAGCGGCTGTCGAAGCAGCGTTATCGCATTCGAATTCCTAGCGCATGACGGAAATAGGGATTATAGCTTATAGTAGGGGAGGAGGGGTCTAGTTGTCTCAAAATCTACCTATGTGTGCATATCTTCTAGAAAAATGAAGTTATTCTTACGTTATATTTTTTGATTGATAAATATACATTTGGTTATAATGTGATTTTTTTTGCGATTTATTAGACTGTCAGTTGAATTGCTATGTCTCTTAGTTGACCTAAAAATGTTTGAGACTTTTAACCCCACGTGTGGGTCAAGTTGTCTCAGACACTGAGGCTAGTTGTCTCACACACTGATGCTAGTTGTCTCACACACTGAGGCTAGTTGTCTCAGACACTGATGCTAGTTGTCTCACACACTGAGGCTAGTTGTCTCACACACTGATGCTAGTTGTCTCACACACCGAGGCTAGTTGTCTCACACACTGAGGCTAGTTGTCTCAGACACTGATGCTAGTTGTCTCACACACTGAGGCTAGTTGTCTCAGTGAGAAATTCCGTCATGTGATCATATAATTAATTTAATTAAAATCTGCATCAGTTACTTTATGACAATACCGAGTCAATGTTCGATTATTTATGTTAAAATCTTTTGCCACTTTTTCCTACAACACTAATTGAGCAGCGCGTAATATGACATCGGGTGCTACCAGCCCCCGATGAGTTTTTTACGTGACTACGTCTTAAAGCGCATTATATCGGGAGGCATGTCCGGATTTGCTCTCCAAAATGGCAAATGTGTAACAAGCCCTACAGCCTACAGGAAACAAAGGACAGAGTGCGACTTATTATCATCCAATAGTTCAGATAATTCCCTAGAGTTCATTTTTTTGGAGGCGCGTTTGGAGGCGTGAGAGGAGGCGGCGTTTTTAGCACTCGTCATTAGACTAATGCAAAATAAAATATATAAGTCGCAAGATGACCGAACCTTACCGAACCTTATCACCTTATCACAAACCTTACCGAAGTCTCAGAATGCATTAACAACTATTTCTCTGCTAATAAGCTAAAATCAAACGAAGACAAAGCCCAAATAATGACATTCCACACGATTGGGAAACAGCTGGAGTGCCAGGAAATGGAAATAATAGCGAATAGTAAATTTCTGGGATTCACAATAGATTTTAAACTGAAGTGGAAACCACACCTGATAGACTTAGAAAAAAAGCTCAGTTCAGCCTGCTACGCACTTAGAATAATATCCAGATTCAACAATGAGGCGACGCGAAGAATCGCGTTCTTCGCAAACATACAATCCCTAATTACCTATGGCATTGTCTTGTGGGGAGGGTCAACATTTGCCGAACGAATTTTTAGGAAACAGAAAAGAGCGCTACGCATCAGACAGAGAGTTGGAAGAAAGGTGTCATGCAAGAAAATATTCGTAAGGAAACAGATTCTAACGTTATCATGCTTGTACCTTCTAAACATATTGCCAACACACTTCTCAAAAAATAATACGATCCATGACAAGAACACAAGGTCCCGTGACGATATGCATCCACCAATGAGCCGCCTCACAGTAACAATTGGAGTCCATATATACAACGGTCTCCCGAATCATCTCAAAACTCTAGATGTAAGCAGAGATGTGTACAAATGTAAAATAAAACACTACCTAATGAATAACGCTTTCTATAGCATTAATGACTATTTAAAAAGAACAAACTGTTTATAACTATACTGTAAACTAAAACATTTTATTGTATTTTATGATATGATTTTATAACCTGACTATTTCCAAGACTCCGGCTTTATTTTAAAAATAAAACCATTATGGAGTGAGCCAAACATGTATGCTAAAATATTATGTTCTTGAACACTGTGCGACGGAAAAAAAAAAATACTTCCATCCCAATCTGTTTAGTCTTTCAGCATGTAAATTAGATATGAAAACACAACCCAAATAAAGAGAGACGTGAAACAGACATTTTTGGAGGACTCCGTCCAGGGTTCCAGCGTTGAGTCCAGTCCTGGTACAAGCGAACCCGTCACTCAAACAACAGCGCCGACCCCCGGCATGCGAACTAGATGTGAGAAACATTTTTAATACACAGTGGCGTTAAACAAGCACACGTATTGTTAACTTGTTGAATCGTCTCAGATAAAGTGTTTTCTTGCATGTAAAGTATGGTCAGTACGGTAGTTGACCTACGTGCCTACGCGGTAGTTGAACGTAGTCACGCTTAAATATCGGCCGTGTTAACAAGATAAAGCTGCACCTTTTTTTTCTGCGTTCTGTTGAGATGGTTCCCGAGCCCGTTTACCGTGCCGCGGGCGTACTTCACATTGGTTGGTCTTTGTGTGGCACGTGCTTTCTGACAGCTGATTTCCAATTTGGCGCGATCATGGTTTTGGCTAGTCAACTTGGTTCTTTGGACGACGATTATAAATTTGTTATAAATTTGGATAACGTGAAAAATATTTCTGTGCTTTTAAAGAGCATCCACTTCAATGACGTAAGTGATTTTACAACGTTTGTTACAAAGAACTAGCTATGTCAAGTTGGGTATGGTAGGCAGAAAAAAGGATCACCGATTGTACAACCAATATTCTAAGTTTAACATCTATTACCAGAATCATTGAAAGAGATTGGAAATCAGCATGCAACTCGATTTTACAGCCGTAAGCCTAAACTACAACCGCTGTCTGCATTGTTGATTCCTCCAGTTGCATGTAAATTATAGACTGAGCACACAACACGCTGTCAACGATTGCAATATGAAGAATACCGGCATTGATGATACTGGTTTGCTAGATTAAACAAATGTTCAAGTCAACACACACAGCACCTTAGAATCTGTAGGCTGGAGTTATGAAGTAAAAAATATGATGATAAATGTAGCTTAAACTGTCGGTTGAGATTACCAACACTCGGACTCTGACGTTTTCATTTTTTAATTTAATTTAATTTATTTATAAGTATCAGATTGATTACAGTATTGTAATATTTGTCAAGTCAGCTGTTAAAAAATTCTTGTACAGAATAAAAACAGTTTTTTAGTCAAAATCTTGTCAGTTCCATTGAAAAACTTTTTTCTTTGACTCTTGATTTTAATGTGATTAGAAGTTTACTGAACATTCTTAACTCTAATTTGGTAATATTTGGTAATATTTGTTATTGGCTGCTGCCAATACATTGTAGTTGTATGGGCCTATTCTAGTAAAGATTTTTATAAATAGGTGACGTGGTAATATTGTACCGTTTATAACATGGAAAAGTAAATAAAGGTGATAAAATAGTAATAATGGTAGAGTTGTATATACTTTAATATAATATAATAACATGATAAATATAAAAGTGGTAGTAATGGTAAGGATAGTGGCTTAATGGTATAGTATAGGTTGTAAAATATAATAATCTTAGATTCTAATATGACAATAACTTATGTATAATGTCAATAATAATGGTATACTAAAAGTAATGATTAGGAATTAGCATCTATAGTTAGGTGGTTTGTTCTAAGTCGTCATTATCATCATTGACTTCATTGTTGATGGGCCAGGGGGACATGGTGTGGTGTAGAGTTGAGGTATTCCTCTAGGTTGTAGAAAGGGTTTTGGATGAGAAAGTTTCGTAGGTAGGAGTCGAAGGTGCTGCGTAGGGAGGATTCTTTGATGTACGTAAGGAGGTGGTTGAATATTTTTGTACATAAGTAGAGAGTACTATGTGTGAAGAGGGAGGTGTGGTGTGGAACGTTGCAAATTTCTTTTCTACTCCTTGTTGCGTGAGTGTGGATGGAGGAATTCTGGGGGAAGAGTTCAGGGTGGGATCGTACGAGGGTGCTGGCTATCTGGATGGTGGTACAGGTGAGGGTAAAGATTTTGTGGGTTGTGAAGTGAGGTCTGCAAGTTTTGCGGCGGGCGATGCTTGCAATGATGCGTACTGCCTGTTTTTGCATTTCGAATATTCGTTGTGCATGGGGTGAGGTTCCCCTGAAGAGGAGGCCATAGGAGAGGTGGGAGTGGAGGTGGACATGGTACATAAGTTTTAATGAGTGGGTGTTGGTAATTGGTTTTAGTCTACGGAGGAGGAGCAGCTGATTTTTATTTTATTAAGGGTTGTTTGAATGTGGTCGGACCAGTCTAGGTTGGGGGCAATATGGATTCCCAGGAATTTGGTGGTGGTTGCGCTGGGAACTACCTTGTTGTTTATTCGAATGAGTGGTGAGAATTCGGGGGTGTTGTTTTTTGTGTGGAAATGGATGTAATGGGATTTGGATGGTTGAATGGCTAGTCTGTTGTGGAGGCAGTAGGAGGATATGTTGGATGTTTGCGCGTTGGCCGTTTGGGTGAGGGTGGAAATTGATTGCGATTTGGGGCAGGTAAGGAGGTGGGTGGTATCGTCTGCGAATTGGAAGAGTTTGCCTTGGTTGATATATTGAGGGAGGTCGTTTACGTAGATCAGGAAAAGCAGTGGAGAGAGTACCGAGCCTTGGTGTACTCCTTACAAGATTTCAAGGGGGGTAGAAAGGGAGGGTGGCAAACCGGGGGTGGTGGAATTGCCACAGGGCTGTTGTCGTTACAGTCAGGTGTGGAGAGATTGATCACGCCATTTCTTCTTAAAGTAAAATCACAGGTTTCTGCACGCAAGGTGACATCTTTATTTGTAATCACTTTAATAATTATGTTATAAATTTACATGCAGGGTAATGACGGGATATTATATTTGCCCTCTGCATTCTTGGAAATGTGATGTTTAACATGTCTATGTGTTGAAAACAACAGCTTTAGACAAGATTCTGTTGGAGCAGATTCAATCCATCAGCATTGTGGAGCAGCTGAGATGTCTTGAGGCCTGCAATTCTTTTTGCTCTATTCACAATTTGTAAAAAGCTGCTATGTGCTGAGCTCTTTTAAGCTTGCTAATCTTGATGAGAGGTAAGCTTGGTCTTAGCGCTCTATAAATATAAATACAAAAATTGCTAGGTCTTGGCTCTTGGGAAACATCTACATGTTGGAATTGAAGGCTGGATCCTGATTTCAGAGCGTCAATGAACACCAATCGCCTTGTGAAACATCTCATTGGAAGCTGCAACATATTTTAATTGTTTATTTTCAGATTTCCACATTTGTTGTCACCAAAAAAGGAATCAAAGTGACAGTGGAAGATTCAAAATGCGTAGAGGCACATGCATTTATTCAGGGCGAAATATTTCAGCATTTTGTTTTGAGAGAGGATCAAATTGCGTTCCGAATCAACCTCAAGGATCTTTTGGCCTGTTTTGACATATTCGGAAGTACGTCTACAGCTTTGAAGATGTGCTATCAAGAGCATGATTCTCGGTTGAAGTTGTTGTAAGTTTTTTACTCTGTTTTACATGCAGTGATGACTTTTATCTGTTTTTCTCGATCTGAGTTACTTAGAATCTGTCGAACTTTGCTAATTTTTCAACCGCCAGGCTCGAGGAGGAGGGTGCAGTTACCGACTGTAGTCTGAAGACGATGGAGCCGCTCGAACTGAACGACATGCTGGTGGACGCTGCCAAGGCCAACAAAGTAATCCTGCAAGCCGATTTTCTGCGGGACATTTTGACGGGGCTTGTTGCCAATACGGACTTGGTGGAAGTGAGATTATCATCGACCACTCCTCAGTTCCGCATTTCCACGGCTGGTGACTACATTCTCACGCAAATTGACGTGCCTCGTGACGTGGATGCGATCGAGTTGTTCAGCTGCCCCAACGACTATACCGTTAATTATCGCACAACTCAGATCAAGCCACTAGTGAAAATGCTGGCTTCTGCAAGAAAGGTGGCTCTCTCTATAGACCAAACAGGCTTATTGAGCTGTCAGATCACAGTACCGGTCTCGCCCCATACCTGTCACATCGAGTTTACTGTAAGCATATTGTGGATACTAATTTTGGGTGTTAAATTTAATATTTTAAGGGAATTTATCAGTGAAATGATAAGTTGATGTTTTTTTTTTCAGTGTATTCCAGCTCTTGATCCTGACTTAGAATTATGACTCGTAAGTTTTTGGGAATATGACGATGTAATAAATAAAAAATGTCCTGCTGTGCGTAACTAGTTAATTTGTATTTTTAAATTGCTTAAAGTTCCCTCCTTGGCCGGGTACCTCTTCCCGTTCCGGATAGGTTCAGTTTCAGAAAGGTTAGGTTAGCGTTTGCTTCGCTGACGCCGTCCGTCAATTTGATAACACTATTGATTTTATTCACATGACTAGTGTCCTACAGTTGCAAATCGCGAACAGCCTTCAACTAGTATTTGACTATTTTCTTTTGGATAAGATAAAGAAAATGGTGAAAGAATCAGAAGTTCCGATTAGAAAGCGGAGGAAAACCGTCCTTGTTGAAGCCGAATCCAACCCAACAACCGCGCCCCCTGTAACCTCCAAGATAGAAATCGCTTCTAAGCCAGAAAATGTTGACATGTATCAGGTTAGTTCGAAACGGTTGCTGTTACCCACAAACATAAAATGTCGGATAGCTATTTTCTATCCGAATTAAGCGTAAGCAACACAGTCGGTAGTAGCGTGAATCCAGCTTTGTATCATTTCAGAGCGTAATCGACTACGAATCCAAGGAATCTCTTGCCAGAGATCCAGACGAGGATCACACCCTATACAGCAAGACTTGCAATGAATTCCGCAAGATTTCTAACGAAATATTGAAGCTTAAGACACAGAAAGGTGACAAAGCTAAAGCTGAAATAGCTGAGCTACGAATACAGGGCGCTCTTCTGTTTGTGGTGTTAAAGAAACTCAACCGCCTGGAAAAATTCCGCACGAAACATTATCGCGAGATTTTGAACAAAGTGAAGCAACAGGTTGACAGTGACCACTTACAGTTGCAGAATCTTAATTATGAAATGTTACATCTGAAAATGGAAGTTAACAAGTGTCTCAAGTTCAAGTGAGTTCAGAATTCTAAAATCCTATAATGATTTAGATCAGTCTTTTGCATTATAGAAGTTATGATATAAGCATAAATAACTGCTTACTTAAAGTTCCTTTTTAGAAATGATCATCCTTTGCTTAACAATCTGTTCACAGATCTAAAGATGAGGAAATTGAGCTTGTACCAGTTGATGAATTCTTCAAGGAAGCACCTGCAAACATCTCTAGAGCCGTGAGTGAAGAACAAGATTAAAATTTACCAGTCCATTAGTGAATCAATCTCTGCAGAAAACGAGGGAAACACCTTGACAAAAAATATTTCAACAGGGGTTTGAATGCTAAGTGAAGAACAACTAAATTTCCCAACGTTTTGTAACTTGTACCTGTTACTTTAACTAGGCTAAGAGCAGTCCTGACAATTTTCCGATAACAAGCAAACCACAAAAAATTATATTAATTACCTAGTTCAAGCTTCCTAAATGCATCTAAATAAAATAATTTAGGGTCAATAACTAAAAAACTAACGTATTAGTATTTTCTGAAATGAACTCCTGAACAAATTGGCATATTTTACTAACTATCCAATTACTTATTATATAAGTATAAAATTATATATATTATATATAAATTAAAAATATAAATATATTATATATTATATATAGTAATAACATTTATTATCCAATTATTATCCAAAAAATAGTTCAAATAGTTTTTGTTTAAACTAGCGCTAAGGTTACATCAAGTAGACATGAGTCTAAAAACAATCAAAAAGGGTAACGCCCCCTTTTCCTCTAGACGGTAACCAAGAAAGACGACCACCAACTGAAGTTGGCACGCCTTGAGTGGGAGCTGTACCAGCGCAAGGACATCTCGGTGCAGTGCCAGGAGCTGGAGGAGAAGCGGCGGTCGGCAGACAAGGAGATCGTGGCGCAGTCGGCACGGTTGGACAACCTGCGTCCGCAGCTGGACGAGATCCTTGCCGCCACCGCGCCGCTGCAAGACTTCTTCGACTTGCCGCTTGACAAGTCTCGGAGGCTGCACGCGCTTGCGCGAATGCTCCCCACGCCGCTGTACATCATTTACGTGCGCGCAGACTCGTACAAGAAGGCGTGCGGTGAGCGAATTAATGAATATTTATTTAGCTTTTTTTTTTTTTTTTTTTATTAACAACACTATAACCTTAAAATAAACTAAAAATAAAAATACACCAAAAAATAAAATACCTAAAAATACACTAGAATCGTTTCAAAAAGCAAGTGTCCAAGTAGCTCAATGGTTCAGAGCAACACCCGCGACAGGTGGAGATCGGGGTCCAAGTAGCTCAATGGTTCAGAGCAACACCCGCGACAGGTGGAGATCGGGGTCCAAGTAGCTCAATGGTTCAGAGCAACACCCGCGACAGGTGGAGATCGGGGTACGAGTAGCTCAATGGTTCAGAACAACACCCGCGACAGGTGGAGATCGGGGTCCAAGTAGCTCAATGGTTCAGAGCAACACCCGCGACAGGTGGAGATCAGGGTTTGAGTCCGCGTTTGGGCATCAATTTTTGAGACGGTTATAGTGTTGTTAATAATAAAATACCCCGCGCATTGCGAGCGTTTGCAATTTAAATAAGAGTTCATGTCCTAATTTATTTAGCTATCAAGCTATTAGAATACATATAACAGAGAAATTATAACCTCATGATCAAGGTGATGTGTAAAATTATAATTTGGTATTGGACCGATCAAATAGAAAGAATTATTTCGATAAATAGAATAAAAAATAGATTGTGAGTTAGCTGACAAATTAGTGGATGTGGGACACTTGACAGTGAATAAAACAAAGGTTTGAAATGGAATAAAGAAAAGAGAGTTTTTACGGACATAAAAAGTAGGTAAGTAGAGCTAGGAAAGAATGATATATCGTTTAGAGAAATAGTGAGGGTGATGAAGTGAAAAGAAATCAATTCATCATTGGTACAACCGTTGAGTGTAGGTTCTAGGTAGAGTTTCAACGTCAATGTTACAGTCTCTGCGTGAAAGATGGCCGCCAAATGACTACCTTACCGACAAAAATGCAGAGTACCGGAACGTCACGTTAAGTGGAGCCACTTACGTATGAAATTTAATTTCGATATTTATCGTAGGTTACTCGCTTTGTCATATTGTTACATTGTTATCAATTGTTGAGGTAAACATTGATGAAGATTTTTTGAGCATGAAAAGTCTCAAAAGCGAGTTAACCTACGAGAAATATCGAAATTAAATTTCAAACGACAGTGGCTCCACTTAACGTGATGTTCCGGTACTCTGCATTTTTGTCGGTAAGGTAATCATTTGGCGGCCATCTTTCACGCAGAGACGGTAACATTGACGTTGTTTCTCTACCTAGAACCTACACTCAACGGTAAAATGAAAGAGAGGAAATTGCCAACTCTAGGTCTCAGTGAATGTAAATGGAAAGGAAGTGGAGAGAAACACCTTAGAGATGGTTTTAAGTTATGTTGATCAGGTGGAATTGAAGGAAAAGAAAAGTGAGCAAACAAATATAATATATGCACTAATTTGACTAAAAACTGTCAACCCAAAGCTGGAACTTAGAGAATTAACGCTGGGACTCTGCCTTAACCTCTAAACTCGCCTTACAATGCCAATTTATACATCTTGGTTACCGATGTCCATGACTTAAATCAACCCTCGAGGAAATTTGAGCTCAGCGCTCGAAGTATGTCCCGTTATTTTTAATTTGTTGCCTCTTGAGCCCTGGTATTTGGTCTGCGATTCTCCGATTCTCCGTGTGGCAGTTAACCGTACGTTGATTGTTTCCCCCCCTGAGCAGATCCAACGGTGAACATCGCTGTGCGTGGCGATGAAGACGCAGCGGCTCGTTGCCTAGCAACCGAGTTGCAGCCAGCCGTGGACGACGACTCGGACTCGGAGCAGGAGAGCTTCCAGGTGAGGAGCAAATCATAGCATAGCACTCAGCACTCAGTAGCATTGAGCTACTTGGACACATGCTCTTTGAGACGATTTTAGTGTATTTGATGAGAATGACGGATCTGCAAGGAGTAGAACTAAAAGGCTGTGAAAACTCACAGTCACTCTGATTCATTCCTTGTTCACGATGGGGTTGCAGGAAGAGGAAAGTGGGCGTCGTAGAAAGGCGTCGGCCAGAGACCGTCTGGCTGAGAGGCGGGCCTTATTGCTCCTGGCTCACCCATTCGTCGTGGAAGTGACGCTCCGCCTCCCCGAGGGCAGCTCCATAAGACTCTCGTTCTCGCACCTTACCAACCTCTCGGTCGTCACTGTGGCGGCGAAAGTGGAGTCCACTCATGCAGTTCATGGGGTGGCTGCAACGTGAGTTGATTTCTTGTTGATTTAACTGTGTTTTTAAGGTCTACTCGCAATTGACATACCAATAAGCACGAACACAAGCATAGCACACAAGGATCTTAAAACTTGGTTATCATATGGGACTGCACACAATCAACACAACGAGCATAGCACTTATGCGCAACATATAACTATGTTCAAAGAATCTTAACCCTTATGTGCTTATGTCAAACCAATCACAGAGCGTTATTATAACAAACATGACGGACAATCTTTTCTGATTGACGAGGTGGGACGTTTTTGAGTGCTCTGTTTGTAGATTAAGTGCCCGTTCAGGCGGTTATAAAGCACTGCTACCTCACTTATAGTTTATGGAATTAGCAAGAGTAAAATTAAACATAGAATTCTGTGGAAATGTTTATGTAAACATGTCACTAACTATAATATAATCTTAAATTAAATCTTCTGAAAACACAAGTGGCAGCTGAGGCAAAGTCTACTTTGTATACAGTCAGATTCAAAATCCAGTTGAGTTAAATTTGCTTACATTTTCTTTGTCACTGTGCCAATGCTAGTGCTTTTGTTTATTAGTATGTCAATTGTGGGTAAACCTCTAGGCCACCATTTTTGCTACTCCTAGTTACTGCGGGGGTGACAAAAACTGCCATTGTGACTGAATTGCCATCCACTGATCTGACTATTAAAATGGTGGAGACCAAATCCACCACGAAAACTACCGATGAAAACCCTAAAAATAGCACAGGCTTTTGGAAAAATCTTAAAATCAGGGACTATCAAACTGGCATCCTTGGCTTCAAAGTCTCTCTCTGGCGATCTAGGTTATTTGAGATCAGTGAATCTAGCGTAAGTCCACAGTCCAATCAAAGTTGTAGCAATCCTTTTCCACTTGAGTATGATATTTGCATGAGAGTTGCTCCATCAATAAGAGCATGGTCCTAACAAAGACCCTCCTGGTAGCCTCTCGACAGGTTTATCCCAGAAGGGTGCGCACTAACCTTGAACTGTCACGTCTTGTTATCAGCGAACTGATCTCCCCCCACCGCATCCTGTCAGTGCTGCTGCCGGGCACGCAGGGGGAGGCGGCTTGTGATGCCGCCGCCTCCTCGTGCCTCCGCCGAGCTGGATTGGACGATATTCCCGCCGACCTTGGTCTGCCGTATGTCTGGGCCCAGCGATTGGCCGGCAAGGAGTCGGTTAACGACGGACACGCAGCCATCGGCAGCGAGACGTTGTTTCGTCGAATCAAGCGGCGGCTGGAGTCGAGGCTGTCGTTGTGTCAGCAGATCCAGCAGCTGGGTGAGCTTACTTCTTCGTATCCCGGCTGCTTCTGGCTACCAAGATGGTACTTTGAGGTATCCTAACCATTGACATGATTTGGCTTGTATGAAATACTGGTCCTCGTGAGATCACCAAAGTTGAGCAACAGTGCGCTGGGACAGGTATTGGATGGCCGACCATCATACACATGACCAGTTCTGTTCGAAAGAGAGGTTGGCGGGATGAAAGTTAGTAGGTACAACAACTTCACTCGCCTTGCTTATCAACCTCTCGACAGCATGAATATGCGGAGGAATTCTGTTGTTCACCTTGTACTGTCCTTCGGAAGGGACGTTAAGCCGGTGGTCCCCTTAGTGCTCTTCGACAGGAGTAGATTCTATGCACATTACCTGCAACTCCTTTGTTTCGGGCTACAGAGTCGGGGCAAGTGCTGGTCGGTCAGCCGATGCGCACGCTGTTCCCTGCCAAGCTCGGCTCCACGCTCCGCGAGTTCGCTCCGCTCGTCTGGGAGGACTACGTACGGCAGCCGCACACGAGCCAGCTCATCGCCGACAACGTGTCTCAGAAGTCTGACACGTTCTACAAGGCAGTGCTCGCTAGGGGAACTGGTAGGACAGCACTGCAATCCCTCGATTGTTTATTGATGTGGACAACGATTTCTCAATCGATATCTGCTAGTGTTGCTGACGATTGCAACGGAACAAATGCACGATTGTTTTTAGACTCATATCTACTTGATGTAAACTGAGCACTAGTTTTAACAAAAACTATTTCAACTGGGTTT
Organism: Protonemura montana; assembly: GCA_947568835.1. NCBI lineage: Eukaryota > Metazoa > Arthropoda > Insecta > Plecoptera > Nemouridae > Protonemura > Protonemura montana. The sequence goes on along the minus strand of OX387606.1, from coordinate 23,456,441 downwards.
TGAATGCTAAGTGAAGAACAACAAAATTGATTTGTGATAAATTGGGAAATTTATTTGTTCTTTACTTAGCATTCAAAACCCAGTTGGTTTGTGTTGGAACAAATGGATGCTTATCGACAGACAACTATGGAGCAAAATCTCAGAATTGCGCTGGCGGAACAAAGAGAATCAGTACATTGTCGAAACTATCATTGTCCCGGTCCTTTTTTCCTTGGTCTAAGGGCCAATTTCATCGATGCTATTTAGGTCTTGCTTTATTTATTTATGTATTTGTTTATTAATAGCTTTGGTATTACAATAATTACCCGAGGCTAATAGAATTACATTTAGTGTTTATAGAATTTACAATATAATTACATAGAATTTTGTGGTTAGTTTATAAATTTACAGTGGTATTTCACATTTTTTGGAAATGTAGTCATTATATCGTGGGGCAGTGCATTGCACAGTCTTAATTGATCGGGCCAAGAAGGCTTGATGGCCAATGTTGCTATTGTACCCAGGGAGGTACAAGAAGGCTTGATGGCCCATGTTGCTATTGTACCCAGGGAGGTACAAGAAGGCTTGATGGCCCATGTTGCTATTGTACCCAGGGAGGTACAAGAAGGCTTGATGGCCCATGTTGCTATTGTACCTAGGGAGGTACAAGAAGGCTTGATGGCCCATGTCACTATTGTACCCAGGGAGGTACAAGAAGGCTTGATGGCCCATGTCACTATTGTACCCAGGGAGGTACAAGAAGGCTTGATGGCCCATGTTGCTATTGTACCCAGGGAGGTACAAGAAGGCTGGATGGCCCATGTTGCTATTGTACCCAGGGAGGTACAAGAAGGCTTGATGGCCCATGTCACTATTGTACCTAGGGAGGTACAAGAAGGCTGGATGGCCCATGTCACTATTGTACCCAGGGAGGTACAAGAAGGCTGGATGGCCCATGTGGCTATTGTACCTAGGGAGATACAAGAAGGCTTGATGGCCCATGTGGCTATTGTACCTAGGGAGGTACAAGAAGGCTTGATGGCCCATGCCGCTATTGTACCTAGGGAGATACATTTTCATTGGGTGGTCATTTTTACCAATAAATACGGGCTTGGAGATCATTTGGGCCACATCGTTCCAGGTTTAGCGGGCTCTTTAAGAAGGCAACAAGGCAAAAATAAAAAATCCGGTTTGGCTGATATTTTGAGAGAATGTTACGACCAGAATTTAGACAGTTACTTGTGCTCGGCCGAAAGATCTTGCTTGGCAATGTAAGAGGTCGTAACTTGCCGGGATATAATTTGAGTCTTACATGGCCAGAAAAGAACATAATAATGCGCTTACCAATGCTGCTAGAAGCTTTTAAACCAATTGCAAACGTGCAGTTTGCAACAATATTTAAATGAGGATATTTTAAAAGATGCAAATTTTAACTTTAATTTGTTGATGATTGCAGAAGGCTTTGTCCTGTCATATTAAAGACATTTTTGATTAAATTTTATCTGAAAAGAACCCGGTTCCAAACCGAAATTGATAACATTACTGGTTTTTGGTCGGGTTCTTTATTTTTTAAACTTTTTTGGGTCTGAAACTTTTGGATCGGGTTCCGGTTCCTGTTTTAATCTTGTTTATATTCCAGTTCTGGGAATATTATTTTGGCTCCAACAGCAGTTCCAAGAAACAACAAGGCTTTCGGGTAATCATTTCAGAAACGGTTAAAATGTTTGGTAGCTATGGAGATGATGAGATCGCCTGACAGAGCTTCTCAATTCTGCTATCTTATGTTACCACGGGTATATCATGGCCTAGCATAGGAGATTCAATGTTAGATTCAACGTTTGGTAGCCATGGAGATGATGAGATCGCCTGACAGAGCTTCTCAATTCTGCTATCTTATGTTACCACGGGTATATCATGGCCTAGCATAGGAGATTCAATGTTAGATTCAACGTTTGGTAGCCATGGAGATGCTGAGATCGCCTGACAGAGCTTCTCAATTCTGCTATCTTATGTTACCACGGGTATATCATAGCCTAGCATAGGTTCAATGGTAGATTCAACGTTTGGTAGCCATGGAGATGCTGAGATCGCCTGACAGAGCTTCTCAATTCTGCTATCTTATGTTACCACGGGTATATCATAGCCTAGCATAGGTTCAATGGTAGATTCAACGTTTGATAGCCATGGAGATGCTGAGATCGCCTGACAGAGCTTCTCAATTCTGCTATCTTATGTTACCACGGGTATATCATGGTCTAGCATAGGAGGTTCTATGGTAGATTCAACGTTTGGTAGCCATGGAGATACTGAGATCGCCTGACAGAGCTTCTCAATTCTGCTATCTTATGTCACCACAGTTCAAATTTCCGGTTTCGGGCCGAGCAAAACCTGGAGTCACGTTTCTCATTCTAGCTTTCGTAAAATTGGTCAAATTACGGTGAAGGTTCCATGAAAATTGTTTGGTTCTTCTGGGCTTGGATTGCGGTTTGTTTCCCTCGTTCGCCAACGTATTCTGATTGCTTGCAGCCAAGTTGACAGCGCTGCTAACTGTGAAGGCCGACTACCCTGCGGCTCAAGCCGTCTTCTGTCTGCAAGTCAACTGGCTGAAGGAGCTAACTGCACGCAACTGCAATGCAGTCAGGGTGAGTGGGGATGGCACTCGCAACTTGCGTGACCTAGTACTGAGCTAACGAGCACCACCATAGCACCAAGCAGTGACTCCGACCTAGAGCGGTGATTCGTAACCCTGGTACTACTGTCAGTAGCACCGTGCTAACTAGCACCACGGTACTACTGTCAGTAGCACCGTGCTAACTAGCACCACCATAGCACCAAGCAGTGACCCTGGTATTACTGTCAGTAGCACCGTGCTAACAAGCACCACCATAGCACCAAGCAGTGACCCTGACCTAGAGTGGTGATTCGTAACCCTGGTATTACTGTCAGTAGCACCGTGCTAACTAGCACCACCATAGCACCGAGCAGTGACCCTGGTATTACTGTCAGTGGCACCGTGCTAACTAGCACCACCATAGCACCAAGCAGTGACCCTGGTATTACTGTCAGTAGCACCGTGCTAACTAGCACCACCATAGCACCAAGCAGTGACCCTGGTATTACTGTCAGTAGCACCGTGCTAACGAGCACCACCATAGCACCAAGCAGTAACCCCGACCTAGAGCAGTGATTCGTAACCCTGGTATTACTGTCAGTAGCACCGTGCTAACTAGCACCACCATAGCACCAAGCAGTAACCCCAACCTAGAGCGGTGGTGTTTTCCTAAAATTTGCCTAAAATATTTGTGTGAAATCACGGAAAGTCTTTACAGGAGTTGGTTGCTACCAGTTAGGCCCCTGGTATCAGCCAGTGCTAGACAGAAGCGCTGTGACTATGGCGCTGTGCTTGACACAATTTCACACGAGAGCACAACGATAATTTCACAGGACATGGAGCGTGAGTTGAACGTGTACAGCTCCGAATGTCCGCCATTGCTCTCTGCGCAAGTGATGCGCTTGCAAGCGTTGTTCGACATCTTCCTGGAGGCCTCATCGGCGATCGAGGATGGCGACCCAGAGCTGGAGATCGTGGAGTTCCAGAGGGACAAGGTGTTTTTCCGAGCGGTCAGGGGCAGAGAGCGGGCGATGCCGTTCAAGTACCTGCAAGCCGGTGGAGGCGTGTTCACGCACCGATAGATATCTTGCGGCTCTTATCGAGCTGCAATGCTCTTGGAAGCAGATTTGATGTTTGATTGATTGAAACTTAGTAATCAATTTTAGCAACAACAACACTACATAGGAAGAATAAGAAGATTATGCAAAAACTTTGCTTTCTGTCTTTTTTTTCATTTGTAAATGTGTCAACTAATTAGCTTACTAATTTGGTTTTCATATTTTGCTTAATCTGTGCAAATGGTCAGCACTGCAACTCATTTGTCTCAAATTAAAATGTGTGTGTCCTGCAACATTCCTCTGTATTGTTTTATCGACCTAGTTTGATTCTCTAATTTCCATCCATCATTCCTTTACTTACCTTGCAAGGGAGCCTAACGAGAAAAATTACGAGCACAGTGGGTAAATGGAAATTTGATACGATTTGTAGTTACTTGATCATACTGAAGAAAAGTTGATTATTTTGCTGCCAATACAAAGATGGCAGCAATTTGCACTTCATTTTGATCAAAGATCTTATTACTACCTGGTTGTCAATGGGTTGCCATTTCTTTCTCGAGGGCTTTAGAAAATCCCTGTCATTCATTTCTAATTTGCCATAAGTATTAGCGTTGAGGCATTAGATAATAATGTTGACATTAAAGTACTGTGATCAATGTGCACAATTATTTTTATGATGTCATGTGCCAATCACAAGATGGAATAATTCAGGGTTTTATAAATTAAAGTCCATGTTTTAAGCTACAAGGACAAAGATAGAGAGTAGCAAAGATGAGAGGAGTGGTAGCTGTCCTCTCTAAGCCTGAGATACCAAATTGTGTGGTATAGAGTGAAACTGCACAAATCACAATTGATATATCGGATGTAGTGAAACATTTTTGTTGTCTAAGAACCTAAACTGCATCTGTTTTCACTGCAATTTGTGAATGTGGGTTGTGAAGAACTGAAGTTTGTCAAAAAACCTAGAAATCTTCAGAAAAGTGTGGTTAGTTTTAGACCAGATAGGTCAAAAGTAAGGAAAACCTAGCACAGAACACATTTTTTTTATCGACTGACCTCTTGCAGTCGAAGTCCGATTGATTAATTCAAGCAAGCAGATAAAGTGATAAGAAAACCATATGTTTCGGAGTTGTGTATCATCGTTGTGTAGGAGTGGGTTTGTTGTTCCCAGGCTATTGCCAAAAAAAGTGTTGCCGAGATTGGACAGAAGTGGCACATTCAACAGTGCAACTGCCTTGAATGCAAAAGTTCCAGATTCACATTGGATACGGTTCCATACAGCTTTGCTCTCGTTTGCTGCATATTATTTTCTGCAACAGCATTCACCGTCAGTTGCCGAGTGTCGAAAGAAGATGGAGGAAGTCATTACAAATGACATTGGTTCTCTGTTGATTGAAGCTGATGATCTCTTTAATCAAAATAAGTTTGCAGAAATTCTTGATGTTCTGAAAAGCTCACAGGTATGAGTCCAAGTTGATTGGACTGATTTACTTTTATTGATGAAGTTGTTAATCAGCCACTAAAATCATTGTGTGTGAATGCAGGACTCTGACAATGCCGAAATTCTGTGGCGCATTTGCCGAGCCATTTACAACGATGCCAAGACTGACAAATCAAACAAGCGAAAGGAGAACATTCGCAGTGCGTTTGAAATTGCAAAGCGAGCGATGGCAGCAGATGACAAAAACTTTGCAGTTCAGAAGTGGTATGCTTTGCTTCTCGACGAGAACGCAGCTCTTGACGGAATCAAAGCCCGGTTGAACCAGTCACTGAAATTCAAAGAGCACATGATTGTGAGTTAGCTTATTAATTTTAAACAGTATTTTTTGTTTTTTAGAGCCAATGTCTCCATTTGCTCATTTTGTTCCTTATACTTATTCTGCTTTAGTTGGCCACAGAGCTGAACCCCAGCGACGGTACATCGCTTTACATTCTGGGAGCGTGGTAAGCACGGAGTTACAAACCCGGCTATGATATATCCAACTGTATTTTAATCGAAGCAAAACCTAACAAGTTTCGCTTGTAGGTGCTTTGCCGTAGCCGAATTACCGTGGTACCAGCGGAAGATTGCGGCGGCTCTTTTCGCAGCTCCACCCACCTCTTCGTTCGAAGAAGCGCTCCAATATTTCCTCCGAGCTGAAGAAGTAGAACCAAACTTTTATAGGTACGAGCTACAACCCAGGCACAGTGGTTCACTTGCTACACACTACCTTTTATCTTTCATGGACAAAATCTCACCCAGGTGTGACGCATGTAACGAGGTTTTGAAGTACGCCACTTCGAAATACAGAGACATTGGAGATGATCTCGAACAGATTGATAAGCTTTTCAATTTCCTAAAAGAAATCAACATCCATATTGCAATCTAGTTAATAACTTAGCAAAAACTTTTTCAACTGGGTTCCGAATGCTAAGTAAAGAACAACAGAATTTACAGACGTTTTGTAACTTGTACCTGTTACTTTTTCAAGGGTGAGAGCAGTCCTGACAATTTTCCGATAACAAAAGAACCACATGTCTAAAAACAATCATAGTTAACAACTCTTTTGTTTTAATAGTTGAATTTCGACAAGGTTTTTTTGTATCTCATTTGAATGTTATTACTCTCTTATTTCTAAAAAATGTTGCCACGCACGAATGCCACTATTGATTAATTTACTGAATGACAGCCGCAACCTGTTGATGCTGGGCAAGACGTACCTGCGGCTAGGTGACCCGGACAAGGCTCGTGTATTCCTGGAGCAGACAATCGCACGACCGGCACGTACTGATGAAGACCACCAGGTGGGTAAACTGCAGAATAAGCAGCCTTTTGCTAGCCATGGAGTTGCCGTGGAAACTAGGGCAGCGCGTTGATTTGAGCTCACTTAGGCGATTGCAAACGCTTGGAGCGTTTTAGCTTGACAACCAACTTGATGCCAGATTTTACCAACATCGAGTCAAACTGGGGCTTAATTTCTGCTTAAAAGTCAAATTGTTTCTACCGATTTTCTTATATTTTAATCAATTTTGAGAAAAATGATAACTGAAAAAAAAAAAAATGCAAAGTGCATTGACACTTTGCTGCCACACAAAAAAAAAATGTTGTAGCTGTTAATAATTTTCTTGTGCTAATCTCCGTTGAAAATTTGAGTCTAGATCAATGAATGAATGAATGGATCAATGAACTCGATGAGTTCAGACAAAATCGTTTCATTTTTCTATATCGTAAAAAACGTGCTTTTGATTGAAACCTTGCGCTGAAAACTATTTTCTATTTTTACGAGCGTTGCCCAACTTCACTTGCTTCAGGTTTGCAAAATGTCATTGACTTACTCGTCTTGCATTTCATTTCCAGGACAAAAAGGAGGCCCAAGAGCTGCTGAAGACTGTTAAACCATGACGCAGGCCTGAAAGCTTGGAAAGTCTTATCCAAAAAATCAATTAAAAAACTAGCTGAACATAGTATTATTATCATGATTTATTGAATGGAACATTCCTTGCACATGACAATGAAACCAAAACTAGTTACCAATATCGACACTGTTGACTCTTATTAATTAAAAATGTTATTTTTAATATTATCTAATATTACTTATAGGTATAAGAAAATATATCGATATAAATATATACATTTATTTTTACAACTTTGCCTTTTTTGAGAAGAGGAGAAAAGTTGTTTTACAGATACCTTGGTTTTGAATGTGCTAATTTTCAAATCCCAAAATATGTGTTACTCATCCCTGGAATTCACTGATACAGAACGGTTTGGCGTGCTGGAAATACCGGTTCTCGTGAGATCACCGAAGTTAAGCAACACTGCGCTGGGTCAGGTGTTGGTTGACCATCATACACATGACTAGTTCTGTTCGGGAGAGAGGTTGAGGGATAAAAGTTAAGCAACAATGCGCTGGGTCAGGTATTGGATGGGTAACCATTATACACATGACCAGTTCTGTTCGGGAGAGAGGTTGGAGGGATGAAAGTTAGTACAGCAACTTCATTCGCCTTGCTTATCAACCTCTCAACAGCATGGATTTGTGGAGGAATCCTGTTGTTCGTATTGTACCGTCCTTCGGAAGGGACGTTAAGCCGGTGGTCCCCTTGGTGCTGTTCGACAGGAGTAGGCTACGTGCCGGTATCGGGTTTCCCCTCCTCCCTTCTAGGCTAGATTAGGTTCATCATCATCATCATCATCCACTCATTCACCGACGCCATTAGACCAGTGCCGCATGGCCAGATGTCAAAACAGTGCGTCGTTAAACACCACAAATCAATCAATTCAATACACAAAATCAATACAGGCATGTGCCTACGGATTTAATATGTCATTGGTCCCCTTAGAAAAATATCTGCACCAGGTCCTATCCTCCCAATTCACACCACTGCCACCCTCTAAACCAGTAGCTAGACTGGAAAGTAGAGCACCACCCGTATTGCTCACCCTCGCCGTCGTTATCTGTATAGGTACGGTACGTAATTACACCGCACATACATCCAACAAGTGCTTTTTGTGTCGATAGGAAACGCTCATTACAGCCACCGTAATGTATTCTCTTCATTATCGAAACAGACCGATTATGAAACAGAGCGGCAACATCCCTGTTTCCAGCCCGCATTACCCGTGGCACATCACCATACTAACGGCATCGTCAGCGTCACTAGCATTCGCAGCTATATGACCTACCTTCGTTGCAATCGAATTAATATTTTACCATCATGTGCGTGCAAGAAAAGGGGAACACGACACCGACGACGGTCGTAAATCGCAACAGTCAAGCCTTGTCTTGGCGCTATGATCATTATATGTCACCCGGTAATAACTCTTAGCTGGATCTCTGGCCGGGTCGGGCCGGGCCGGGACGGGACGGGACGGGGAGACGCGCACCCGTTGCGGAACTCTCGGCGCGTTTATAGCAAGTGTTTTTATCCACAATGTCGTCGACGTCGTAGTGTAATCTAATGAAGACATCTGTTGCAGAACTGTCTCCGACAAAACGTGTTCTAGTCGTGCCATAAAACAGCTAGCAGTCGCGAACAGGAGGTCTAATACCCCGGCACCGCATCACCACTGCCACCACCGCCGCATGGTTTATTATAATTTAATACGAAATGCATCAAAGTATATAAATACTTGCAGAGTTTCAGAGCTCGCGAGGGTATATTTTCCGCTTCATCCCTTTTGCTGCTGAGCCGAGAGCTGCGAACTATGTGTGGGATGTTTCTCTCTCTCTCTTGACTTTCGCACTCTCTCGCGTACAATGTACAATTATTACAATTTTAATTACACTCTGCCAGGCCCAAAATTGCTCCTCTAGGTCCCACTTCTTTTGTAATAATTGTTCACGCTTTAATGCGTAACTCGCTGGTGAACTCGCTGCAACATTTCGCTGCGTACGTTTCGTTCTAGTAGTTCGACTTTAATAATCCGACTACCGCGTGCTGTAGGGGATGGAATTCCTGGCGACTTTTTCAAAGTATTGTGTTTAGCATAATGCTGTGTACTTACTGGCTGCACGGGTACTAGGGAATGACCACAGGAGAAAGTAATGCACGACTGCAATAGATTTATGATTATGAAACTTTTCCCTCGGTCGCTGTGCTGTACATTGCAAGTACCGAGCTCCTATCTCTTCTTGAAGTAAAGTGACCCATTAGTCATCGCCGCAAAGTAAAAAAGTTCGCTAGATAGCATGCAGCGTTGCTTGCAAATGATATTTAGTGTGTCGGGAAATGAATGGGTGTTAATTTGATAACATCTTAGACGTGAGCGCAGTGACGAGAACTTGTTTCGTGGTCGTGTTTTCCTGTACTCAGTGGGTATTTGTTGCACCTACTTCCTGCTATGGAACTACTTTAACCTCAAAGACTTTTGATATTTTAGACTTTTGATACCTACACAAGAAATGGGCGTTGGTTGTGTAAAGTCTGAATGTGATAAGACGAGATATGGACGTAATAAATGTTTAACAACTTCTAATTGACTGAAAAAACATAGACCCTGTACACAATTGTTTGATAATAATGGTTTGCCACCTGACCTTTACCTACTGAGTACCTACATTAATTTTTAATATCGCCCGAAAGTTCACAAAAAAAAGCATGTTCAATTTTCAGAGCCAATACTATTTTTGCTAAAAAAGAACGCGATTCAAGCCTCTTTGATCCCAATGAAGTCTACGTTTTAGACTGTTTTAAAAGTATCTTTGAATGTCAAAGTCACCTGAGGATACGAGGACATTCCCCCTCGCATATAAAAACTAGTTTTTAGTATTGTACCTAGCTCGCAGTGCATCTATCAACATTACCGATCGAACGGTCGACGTGTCCATGGTCGCTACAGGTAAATGAATATGCTTTGTTAGACCTTTTTTAGGCCAAGGAAGGAAACGAAACCATTGCATTCTTGTCGCAACAGTTCGACCTCTGCATTCCGTTCCCTTGCGAACAGAATTGATTGCATTCAAGGGCCGGGACTAGCTCGAGACTGACTGTCGTCTGTCTGAAACCCTTCGCTATCGACGTTCAAGTGAACTGGGTGAAGAATCGCGCACCCCACCAATAAGTGCACGTGGACGCAGCGGAGCAAACTCCCTCTCAAATGTTTGTCTCCCACACAGGGTAAGTACTTAATTGGCAATTACTTTCATTCGGAAAGCCATATAAGTACCAATATTCTATATCGAAGCAATGGATTTATTGGGTTTGTAGGTTGAGTCGGAGTCCCAGCCGAACGATTGGCTAACATACCAACAACGGGAATATTATTTCATAGCCTTTTTGACATTTAAGACATTTTATTTTGTTATTTCTCGCATTGAAACTGGATTAGAAGCTCAAAAATAATCTACAATGATCCTAATTTCAACGACTGATAGAAATGTATCGATATTTTGAGTCGTAATTTAACTGTCAAATTTTGCGTAAAACAAACGGCAGAAAGCGCCATATTACCACGTGTTGCCGGCTCGTTTGCTCAGCAGAACGTTTAACATTAGCACTGTGACTCTGACTTAACCTATAAGCACAAAGGCAGACCCGAAATACTAAGTGTTGCAGTTACGTAGCTATCCACTTCTCTGCCCTGCCTACTTGACCTTAGGGTCAGGGTTTCTGCTAGCAAAGTGACAGTATCATTGATAGAAGAGAGTTTTTGAGGAAACCACCGAACGGTTTGCCGTGTCGGAAACACCGGTTCTCATGAGATCACCGAAGTTAAGCAACACTGCGCTGAGTCAGGTATTGGATGGGTGGCCATCATACACATGACCAGTTCTGTTCGGGAGAGAGGCTAGAGGGATGAAAGTTAGTACAGCAACTTCATTCGCCTTGCTTATCAACCTCTCGACAGCATGGATTTGTGGAGGAATCCTGCTGTTTGAGTTGCACCGTCCTTCGGAAGGGACGTTAAGCCAGTGGTCCCCTTGGTCTTCGACAGGAATAGGCTACGTGCCGGCACCGGGTTTCCGCTCCTCCATTCTGAGCTAAGTTGGGTTCATCATCATCCTCATCATCATCCACTCATTCACCGACGCCATTAGACCAGTGCCGCATGGCTAGATGTCAAAACAGTGCGTCGCTAAAAACCACAATTAAATATAAATTTAGTAAACTTTCTTCCTGACGAACAAGCGGTGAAGTGCTAACTACCCATTATAACATTGGGTGTATTTTACATGAGATACAATTCTTGGCAAATTAGTGACAGCAATATCTCGGGTATAACAATATCTTTGCTCTCCGAAGAACGCGCAGACTAAATTAGCAATGTCGGTTACAAATTGAAGGAGGAGTTTGAAAACAGGAGTCGTGCACACGAACAAGAGTGATTCTTTTGTTTAATTTGCCTTGAAAATAATCTAGGTATGATGGCCTCCCACGCCATCACGATGTTACCAAACGCGACTTAATTTCCACAGATGAAAATGTAAATGACTATTGCCTTTTGTCAGGCGCCCGCTTCCCTTCGAAAGACAAAGTTTGAGTTTATCTTAAGGGCACGATGAAACGTACGCCTCTAGTTTTATATGTGGGCACTAACTCTCTCACCCTCCACCATCTCTCCCCCCCCCCGCCCGCGCCTTAATCACCCGAAAGTTAAAGTAGGGCCCTCCAGACTTGCACAAAAATCTTTTGCACCTCTCCTTAGCACTGCGTCGAGCACAACTTTTTGCCAATCCGACAGACCCGAAGTTTGCCGGCCGACACGAGGCGAGGCGTTTTGCCCCGTTGTTAGTAGCTGACAGATTTTCCTCTAGGGCCCTCGTGGGACGTCACATACGTCACTTCCGGCGGAACGAGATTTCCTACGTCGTGTGCGCTCCCGAAAATGGCCCGCTGATTCGATAGAATAAGTCCGGGACAACTTTTATAACCGAGCCATTTATCCTGAAATATTATTATGATTCTCACCTGCGGGTGGGACACAAAGTTTCCAACTTAAAAAAGGCGACCACGCCGCGAATCCGATCTTGGGAATAGAACTTTATTTCCGTCGCATCTTTTGACCGGAAAATATCGCATGGTTCACGTGCGGATCTTCGCACTAGATCCGCACTCTCATCTTGATCGGCATCCTCTGTTTGTGCACTGTCAAATTCACCGAGTCATCGCCGCCGGCAACGAGTACCCAGCTTGTCTTTGACGGCTCGAAGCAGTCGTCATCTCAATCTAGAGTGTAGTCAAGATTAGCAACAAGATTAACATTCAACATTATTCAGGATTAGGGACTCTGTGCATGTATTGTAGGGTGCGGAAGAGACTCGGGAACGGGAAGGGTGACTGTGACCCACAACTTGAATGCTCGCGACAAGCCCGGGCTTTAATCCTTTAACGCCGTCCGCTTGGCTCGGGCGTCGGGACGCCGCCAAGTTGCCGTGCTAATCGACGTTGCGACGCGTTTGCCGCACAAACCAGAGTCCTGCTACCTCCTGAATATGCACCCAACGCTGTCTAGCCTCTTCCCCTCTTCCCCCTGCTTTTAGAACAAGGGAAGCATAACTCGGGCAAAGTATAAGAAATACGGCCAATTCGTTTTGGACGTCTCAAGAAAGAATAGTTAATTCTGTGCTGGTGCGCAAGTCCGCTGCCGCGCTTCCTTGATGGTCTTGCGAGTGCTGTGCACTTTTGTGCCAAGTGCAGTTTTAAGATGCACTGTCGACCCAAGCGGATGCTTCATAAAGAATGCAGAAATATAGTTTGCAGATTTATATATTCTTGTGAGAACTGGAAAGCAATCTCGTGTTCTCTCTAAGACAGAAGGCGATACTTTTCGTTTAAAGGTCTGTTTTTGTGCTGCCTAACGATATGAGATGACTTCAAAGATATGATATCAAAGTAGACTCTACTTGACTATATGGGTTTTGATTATAATAAGAATTCGTATAAACGCCAAAGATTTAGCATTTTCTTTTGTCCGTGTTTCTCTCTGTGTTCGCGGGAAAGAGGGAAATAAAAGAAACTTTTTTTATTATTCAAACTTTGGGTGCGGGGATTTCTTTTCGCCAGCGACCCACGTCTGCAGCACGCGAAAGTGCGCAACGAAAGCAATACCTTGGCCGCTACCGAGAACAGTTTCACGCATCCCACTCAGCATATGGGGAGCACGAATTGTGCGGAATACCTCTAGGATATAATATGCCAGTCCGGCCTTTGCTTGCCCTGCAAAAGAAAGTGGAAATTCCATTTAGATATCTGTATCGTATCTTGTGAGAGCGAGGAAAAGAAACACGCCATGTTCTAGTATTGATGGATTCGGCAACATATTTCCTCGTATATGAACTCCATTCATCCCATTGTGTGCCGAGGTAGAACGAGGTATCTACCATGCACCGCTACACTGAGAAAAGAAACGGATTCATTTGAAAAACTCTCGCATTTTGACGTGCTCGGTTTTTTTTCGCTGCGGTGTGTGGACGCGGCAACCGAATTAATGAGACGAGCTTGGATCGCCTGCCACCAGGCGGCGCTGTCTACGTCGAGTGTCGCGCTCGACGTTATTGACACTCGCCGCAGCTAATGAAACAAATCACACCCCATTAGCTTTTACGCCGCGCCGTCTTTCGGGGCATGACGCGATATTTTGACTCGTAACCGGGCGACGAGGCGGACAGAGGCGTTCTGCTCGCAAAACATGCAAATCCAGATTTAGATTCGCCCGAAATCACGGTTTATTGGAAATCAAAGAATTCGTTATATCTCTGCCCGAGCCCAGTTTCTTTTGTGCCTACCTTTATTAAATAAAAACATTCTTCCTTTTCCAATCAAAAATGGATTCTTCTCTTTCCCCGGGTCATATCGCGGCTCCGCACGCTGGGCAGAGATATTAATTTCCTCGACGACGACGTTGTGATAGGATGCGTCGAAGCCGTGCTTGATATTAATCCCAGCAGGTTGCCGTCGTCGCACCCAAAAGACATAACTCAATACTCGGCGCTGTCCTCTCCTCGTCACCACGACGCAGTCCTCGTTCGGAGGACAGCGAAATGAGTTCGGAATCCACAGGAGACGTCGTTACATCCTGCCCCTAGCACAACTCGAAACATAACAGCGTGTACTATATATATATAAAAGGAACAACTTATATAACCGTAACTTGGGGCAAAATTAATTAAAAACCATTTCTCACTCTGGCTCGTCTTTTCTTCGAAAACAATAAGGTTCCCACGTCGCCGTCGTCTTCGTCGTGGGCCTTCACTTCGGGCACTCGGGGCACTCGGGTGGGAGCTGAGAGGAAACCCGTTACAACGCCTCCCCCTCCCTATCCCCCCCTCCCCACCCCAAACAAATGGGAGATACTATTGAAACATTTTTCCCAATTTTCTCTCTTGGCGAGTTTTCGTGATTTACGGAGAACAATCCTGAGAGTAATCTGCAGCTCAGTCGGCGATGTCAGCGCGCATTAGTTCGAGCTCGACTCGCCGGTAGCGCTGCAGCTATTGTACTTAGACAATCCAAGAGAGACTCTGATCTGAAGACCGCGGTCGAGAGCCGCTGGGACATCGAGGCAGGTTTACCCTCGAGCTGACGACGTCACCGAAGCCGGAACGAAGACGGGAAGAAATTTAAATGAACCGGTGACGCTTGCCTAAGCAAGAAATGATTATTTGAAAAGTGATTACCTCGACGTCGCCCCGCTCCAGACTTTATATCTTCAAATAAAGCGCTTTGCGTAAAGTACTTGTATTAACATTTACATAATCCACATTACGCCCACAAGGATACCTTGATCCGCCGCTAAGCCATCACGCTATAATGGCTCGGTAGATTTAGCTACTCGCGCTCCATAATGGCATAAGAAAACACCTCCCCTGTGACTTGTGCAGCGGCAAGATATGTCAGCTAACTTAGTTAAATTAAAACCGATTTCGTGGACCGGTCCTCGACGCAGGCGACGACATGGGAGGCGCCTCTGAGACAAGAGCTTCACAATCAAAGACACGGAAGAAGACAAAGCGATTTCAAATCGGACGACGTTATTCTCGTTCTGATCGCGGCTTTCACTGGAAGATGTAATTCATTTCGAGCCCCGCGGTCTGGCCTGGCGACTGAATCGCCAAGCCTGAATACACAATCGAAATCACGAGTCGAGCAGTCGCCGGCTTTGATTATGGATTCGGGAATTAAAATGAATGCAAATCAGAGCCTGATGGCGTCGTTTCTGCTTGGCCACGAACGTGAACTCGGCTCTCATGCTGGCACTCTGCGACGCTCTGTCTTGAACCCCAACAGAAACAACGCAGCGCAAACTTGCCAGGGTTATTATTTATGTCGGGGCAAAGGAAAAAAATGACAATTCTTAAAGAAGAATTTATTTGCTGAGATGGGAATTGCAGCTCGAGCAAGAGTAAAAAGATAGAAGTGAAATACGGTTTAACGCTGATTTACCTTTATTGCACCTATATACCTTTTATTGCGCGTTACTCCTCGGGTTTAAGCGGCTGTTTCCGCCGTGCCGAAGATGCTCCGGTCTCGGGCGCTGTGTATTTTTCTGTTCATAACTTGCTTTCTGTCATCAAGGATATGTAAGGGGAACCAAGGGGGAACGAGGGGGAACGTGGGGGGAAAAGGAAATTAACGACTGCCGCGCTAGGCGAGCTACAAACGTTAAAACTAATAAGTATAAATTGCAAGCAACGGTAGGTATTATTACAAAATTTTCTATTATTTTGTTTATTTTCATAGCAGCCATGAGAAGACAGCAATTGTAGCTGTTATTAAAATAAATGAAAACATATCTGCACGCGGAGCTCGTCTGTCATCGCAGCGACCACGAATATATATACTGAAGCACGCTCTGACAGCGCAGCACGCACAAAAGTCTGTTTCACCGCTCTCAATTTCCAGCGAATCAAAGTTAATTACGTTAACGCAGATGCTCAGCGCACGAAGGAAATGATAATCAAAGATATTTCACCGCCTCCCGTTTGATTTCTCCCGAGTCGACGCTAGCAGAATGATTCAGACTTTAATCACGCCGTGCACCAAAGCGAATTACATCGCGGTGCCCGGCGAAGCGCTGCAGTGGAGGCGCCGGGTTGGCCACAATTGGACCCTGAGGCTCGATTCTTTCGTCCGACGGCACAGCGCTAACTGCTGTCCGAACTTAGTTGGTCCATCTCCCGCTTGGCAAACTCAAAGCCCCCCTTAATCTAGCTAGTTTGCGCCTAAAGGGGCCGGGGGACGAAACAAAAAAACAAATGCATGTTTTTGTTCTAGGAAAAGCGTATACAGCGCTAATGTACACCAGATAACTTCTTGTATAGCCGTGCGCGCGCGCTCGCGAGGCTTGTTTGTTTTTGTTTCATCACCCATTTCTCGATAGTTTGGCTACCGAAAACTTTCTAGCTTTATACACACACAGCGACCGAGAGCTTTCAAAGTTGAGATGATCCGACCAACGGGCTGTGATTATAAAGGAAGACGCTCGGCTGTAGAAACACTATGTTCTTTTTGTGCCGCTGATCGAGGAGCCCTAACGAGCAGGCTAATTAGCTGTCGGTCTGCCATAAAGTGCCAATAATTACTCTTTAAACAAGTAGCATTACACTCGATAGCGGGGCGAAAGTTTCGCGTGCTTGCAGTCACTCGTTTGACAATCTACTGGCGGCGTCTGTCGGTGATGGGTCAACGCCAAGCAAGACAAACGCCCCCACACCCCGTCCCCGTTCAGGAACTTCGCTACGCAGAAAACTCTCATAATGTGACAGCGATGACGTTGCATCCGTTTCGCCGTCAAACACAATTAGGCTTTCGCGGCATTGTTGTCACTCCCCATGTTTAATACACACAGTACCACGCGGCGGCTATTGACAAATCGCCGTGCGCCTGACGCGATATTTTAGCATTTTCAAGCGACATTCCTTGTTTTCGCATCTGACGGCTGACACTTGCCGGAGACATGCTCGAGCCTACCATTATATGCACGGTGCAAAGTGGAATATTTATTACCCCTGTTGAGAGCACGAATACAGCTCTAGATTATCGCGCCACGGCATACCAAGGGATTAGGCTAACCACCAGCGAAGAGCAGTGGCGTTGGGCGGTTGGGGCGGGGACGGGAAGGAAACAACACAGCACAGCAGTGACAAAACTTGTCAGACCTAATTGTCGGAATACCCTTCACTTGGGCCGACGCCGTCGTGGTGACGGCCGGAGACGCGAATAAAACGTCGCTCCACTTTTCGTCAGCGCGTCGGCGACAAGGATTTGCATCGTCCTGGACACGGCCCGACAGATTTGTCCTGAAAAAAAAAACGAGTGGCTCTTGTTTTGGGTGAGGCGACCACGGTGATCTGGGTCCGGGACATTTTCAGCCGGTTGTTTTTTGACATGGCCATCTGTGTTAGTAGCGAGCGCATTACAGGTTCGTGGGGAAATTAATTTGAAATTTTTTTTTAAAACGAATATTTTAATTGGTTTTGCACCGAACTTGCATCGCACGTGCAGGTTTCTAAAAAAAAAACACGTGCGGCTCGGCATTACCTGTTCAAATTCAAGTTCATTGCAATTTGCAATAATTTCCCGCTCTTTTTGCCGCTCGAAATGCGCCATCGGGCAGTGACAATCATTCGTGCTAGGACAAATATTTTGGTTTCCATAAAGTCTCAACTTTGGCGACCTTTTTCACGTCGGCGTCCTTGCAAAACAATTGGCAGCACTGCCATCCAGTGCCGGAAAGAAAACACGGCAGGACGACGTGTGAAAATGTATTCTGCCAAGCAAAGTCCCAGGCGCTCGCATGGATACCTAGGTGCAGATTCGCTCTTTTGGAAAATCGAATTTTCTTAGAGGGAAACAAAAAAAAACCGAAAATTTTTCTTCAATTCCGAGTTATCTTACTTTTGTTGTCTGTCTCCATGAAAACTTTGAGGTTATACTTCTTTTCTCTTATGCATGCAATATTATTCTTTATGTGTATGTATTCTCTTTGACTGCAGGACCGACCGACCTAGCAAGACTCCTTTCTGTTTAAGGCAAGACCATAGTTTCTTTTATCAACCTTTTTTTGCAATAAGAAATTACCCATTCAGATACACAACTTAGTTTTCCTTCCGCGACATTTCCATAATCTTGCTGCCAAGCGTTCGAAAGGGCGCAAAGTTGCCTCCGTGTAGTTATTAAAATCTGAAATGGCGACGGCTGCAACAATGTGACGGGGGCGTGTGTTCGACTCTCGCTCCTCGACAAACTGCGGGCTAAACGGAGCATGCTTTGCCACAATTTAAAGTGCATTAGCTGCAACTTGCAGCGGCCGAGTCGACGTCATCGCGACGTAATTAATTCGTTTGTGGAGAAGCACTAAACCGAAACACCAACACCGCAGCGCCAACTTCGTGAACATTACCACCGTTGCTTCTTTAAATACCAAACCAGTAGAGGAAATAATATTCAAATATAGTGACAATGAATGCACAGTGCAGAGTGCACTATTGCATTCCAGTCCCGAACCAAATGGAATTAGATCCCAGAATGTCATGCTCAACTTGTCATACTAATTAACACTTTAGAATTTCAACGCTTCTTTGGATCATATACCAAAAGGTTTGCGTGTTTGAAATACCGGTTTTCGTTAGATCACCGAAGTTAAGCAACACTGCGCTGAGTCAGGTTTTGGATGGGAGACCGTCATACACATGACCAGTTTTGTTCGGGTGAGAGGTTGGAGGGATGAAAGTTAAGCAACACTGCGCTAGGTCAGGTATTGGATGGGTGACCGTCATACACATGACCAGTTCTGTTCGGGAGAGAGGTTGGAGGGATGAAAGTTAGTACAGCAAATTCACTCGCCTTGCTTATCAACCTCTCGACAGCATGGATTTGTGGAGGAATCCTGCTGTTTGAGTTGTACCGTCCTTTGGAAGGGACGTTTAGCCGGTGGTCCCCTTGGTGCTCTTCAACAGGAGTAAGCTACGTGCCGACACCGGGTTTCTTCTCTTCCCTTCTAGGCTAGGTTAGGTTCATCATCATCTTCATCATCATCCACTCATTCACCGACGCCATTAGACCAGTGCAGCATGGCCAGATGTCAAAACAGTGCGTCGTTAAACACCACAAACAAATAATTATAAATATCTTTGGACCAGAGATCCTGACCAGGGGCGTGCAGTCAGGGTATGCCAGGTGTGCGGCGCATGCCCACTCGAATTATCCCACGACCTATTTTTATTATATATTATTCCTAAAATGTTTGGCAGGTTCACAAACTTCGCTGTTTAAAAAAACCGAGTTTTCAGTTTTTTTGCAGCGAATTTGTTCGCTTTTTTTTCACGTGACATCACTCTACGTCGTGGTCTCAAGGATAGGTTGCAATGCACTCAACGGCCCCAATGCACTCAACGGCCCCAATGCACTCATTAATTAATTTATTCATTTTTTTTCCTAGAAAAAAAAAACTGCTATTTGCATGTTACATACGGGTGGCAGAAAAATAAAACTTAAACTACTTACTTAAACTATTTTATAATACTAATTCCAACAAATTTCTTCTAAAAAATGTTTACGTTATTTTCGGTCCCTTCCATTGCACATTTCTTCAATTCATTCCAATCTTTACTCGTTCTGTTTAAAAAAGAATATTTTCCTGTGTCTTTCTTAATACTCTTTATCTTCATGCTTGTCTTCGACACCCAAACTTGTTTCCATCCATTTCTATCTTTTCCCTCAACTCTTTCCATCCACTGCTTCCTGTCATTGTTCTAAAGAAATTGCATAATCTATCAATTTTTCTTCTTTCTACTAGCGATACCCATCCTAATTCTCTCATCATAATTGAAGGTCTTTCCCACATTCTTACACTTTCCCCACTATCCTTTACAAACAATCTCGTCTTTTTCATTCTTCCAGTTACTCTTCTTGCTGCCAGTCTTTGTACCTTTTCCAATTCCTTGACTTCTGATTTCTTATGGGGATCCCATACCGAGGCACCGTATTCTGTCCCTGGTCTCACCGAAGCAAAATATGCCTTTTCTTTTACTGCACTACCCATTCCTCTTAACTGCCTCATAACAAAATTTAGTGTACTTATGCCTCTTCTGGTCACTCTTTTGATTTGATCTTTCCATGCCAGATTATTGCTGAAAACCACTCCTAAGTACTTGTAATTATTCACAACTTCGAGACTTCCTTCTTGAACTTCATATTTGTTTTCAATTTCTTTCTTTCCTTTACCAAAGCTTACTACTTTACATTTCTCCACATTAATATGGTGCTATTAAATATTTCAAGTCATGAAACAAATAATCACAGTTGAACGATAAGAGTATATTCTGAGCTATGTCACGAGCAGGCACATTCGAATCCATTTAGTTAGCATTAACATAAGCATCAAGTCAACCTAACCCTTGGTTTGAGCTTGGATTTACAGAGATTATTAGTCAATCACTTTGAAAATAACGATAATAACTATAATAGTCAGAAAACAACCAATAGTAATTTAGCCAATATAAAATATAACGCGCAGCATCGTAGCCCCAGCTACTATCGCAAAATTATGTTCTTGCTACAGTCGTGTTAGTCTAACCTTGCCACAGCCTGGTGAACTTTGACTACATATTGCCAACTTTAGAATGCAAAATAAAGCTAGTCTTCACCGGGAGTTTGAAAATTAACCAAGAAATTATGAAGGAACAATACATCACGCATTTAAATTCTTTGTGAATTGATCAGTTTTTACATGAAATTAAATCTATTGAAAAAGAAGAACTTAAATACAAAACTAAAAGTCGTAATGACTTCTGCTAAATACCTACCGTACACTAGCGGATTCTAGCAATGGCTGTCAAAGAGCGGTTTGCAAGCTTGGGTGCATGCCAACCTGGTAAAAGTTAAAAGTAATCCAAAATATAATAATTTGAATTTTGGTTGATTATAATTTATTATTTTTTCATTCGATATTTATTTTTACTGAAATCATTAAATGTTTCAACCAAAGCAAAACATTATTTTGTTGCTTTTAAATCAGATAGTTAACAGTAGCATCACGGTATCATGTTTTCTAAGTTGGTACAAGCACTCCAGAAAGTGGCTAACTCAAATTAATTCTAGTGTACCTAACGGAGGGTAGGCGGGCTCGTAAATATGAGTATACACATACATGATGAATGCGAAGCAAGTCAGAGCTCTCAGCTAGCCTGGCCAACTACTATAGCTAGCCGCCTGCCAGTTAGAGCTTGCCTCGATGCTAGCGAAGTTGCTTTAAAATCCTTGTACTCAACGTTTGTACGCAAGTAGTTTTGTTAGTGTATTTCATAGATTTGTGTGGCTTGGCCAGTCGTTAGTAAAGTCGGTTTGTGTGTTTTTGTGCGTGCAATTGCAGTGCAGTTTTATGGAGTGACAGAAGAGAATGAAACTGCCGCGTGACCTTTGCTTGTGACCTGACGATATACTTGAAAACCAACATGGAGTCGTGAGACGTACATCACGTAAGTTCTACGCAGAGAAACTGCAAATTATTGAACGAGGTTATAGGCCACACGCGGAATTACCAGATTTGGGTAATGATATTTTGTGTCGTTATTATTTAATTTGTTAGGAGATTTGTCAAAAAGGACGATCGCAATACGCCTTCGGGTGGCATCTACCGTGACCACGTGTTGCCGACTCGCTTTCTCATTAGATAGCTCAACTTTAGCGCTGGGTCTCTGGCTATATCTTTAGCCATAACGCTTTTACTGTTTTAAAAAATCTACCATCTAGGAAAATGTGTGATCATGCCCACGTCCTTACCCCACCACACGGCTCTGGATCCTGACAACGCCGACGATGGGTGTGACCCGAACAAACCAGCTCAAGGAATTATTTGCGTGATTTGACCGACCTATTTACCATAAGTTCAAGTCACCAATCAACGCAGCATTCATTTTCAATGCCCGACTTGGCTACAGTTTGGCTTTTATTTGCTTGTCAGGGCTCAGTGCTCTGGTCACTCGCGGAAACTTTGTATACCCCTTGGAAAGGACGGCCTGTCAACTCCAGGTAACATCTTGGGTGCCACTGATTTCAAATCACCTGGATATTGGCTGCCACGGAGACTTTACGATACTTAAATTAAAACTGTAATGTCCGACAGTCACATGAAATACGTCCATCTCTTGCATTTTATTTTATTCAATTAATATCTATCCGTCTATATTAGTCTCAGACTCTTGACTACTTTATCCAACTCGAGCACAAGCTAAAAAAAAAGTTATAACGAGGTTGGTTTTTTGAACGCTATGCTAAACAAAGTATGCAGAATAGTTTGAATGCTTTATTATTGCTTTGAGTAAAGTTGGGATATGTTCCCATTCAAACAACCCACATTTTTCAGAGAATGGTTTTCTAAGCTTGCCGCGTCCTGCACATGACCAAACAGGACCTGCTCGACCATTTAAAGCGATCATAGGACACTTTTGACCACCCACCTATTGGCATACATTGATCCAGTTAACAGCGCCCTCTGCTTCCCCTCCTCCCCCTCGCTCCGCGCTGCACCAGCACTTGTGCACTGGTAGGTAGTAGCTTCCACTGACGATATTTTCCACCACTGGCCCACCCACTCTACCACCCACTCCTCCACCAGACCAGACAACCACCCACCCATCGGTCGCTACAAAATATCATCAATCTGCTTCTGTTCTAACTTTTAACACCCCTGGAAAGAGTCGGTGGACGTGAAGGCGTTGACAAAACTGTTTTCACCCTTTTTACATTAGCGTGTTTATGTTTTACCATTAAGATCAATTTACAACGATTGTAAATGAGAAACATTTCATGAAATTGCTATGACCGGGAACAAGTAATCTATGAGTCATACATTTCCAAACGAATGATGAGTGCCGAGAAAATCACGTGCCAAAGAGTTTTGAAAAACAAGTAACCCGGTGCCTGGCATCGGGCAGTTCATCACAATGTAATAGTAATGGGTGGGTGAAACAAGGGTTGTCATGGCAATCTAAAACAAGTAACCCGTGCCCGGCATCGGGCAGTTCATCACAATGTAATAGTAATGGGTG
Source organism: Protonemura montana (assembly GCA_947568835.1). Lineage (NCBI taxonomy): Eukaryota > Metazoa > Arthropoda > Insecta > Plecoptera > Nemouridae > Protonemura > Protonemura montana. The sequence continues at coordinate 23,433,321 of OX387606.1, read as the reverse complement.
GGTGAAACAAGGGTTGTCATGGCAATTTAAAACAAGTAACCCGTGCCCGGCATCGGGCAGTTCATCACAATGTAATAGTAATGGGTGGGTGAAACAAGGGTTGTCATGGCAATTTAAAACAAGTAACCCGTGCCCGGCATCGGGCAGTTCATCACAATGTAATAGTAATGGGTGGGTGAAACAAGGGTTGTCATGGAAATTAAAAAGAGCTCTGCCAGTCAACCACTTGAGTCAACCTGGTCCACTCGGCGCCTCCACCGCGATCGCAAACGACGCCCCCCCCCCCCCCCCCACCACCCTCTTCATGTTGGTACGAAACAATCCCCCGCCTCCACTGTCTACCGGATATACAATTACGTTATTGTTGTTGTGCTAAAGTACAAAATTGCGCTCCCTACACTTGATGTAATTTTAATTTGATTGCACAGGCGTAGCAGAGCACTTGGAATTATATTTCAATTAAATAAAGCCCCTGTAGGCATTGTGCTTGCCAAAGTTTACGCTATATTTCAGTAGATTTCACTTTATTTTAGAATATACATATACATTGTACAATTTCTAGATTTATGTCCTGTTGTGCACTGAGATATCTATGGCTGCTGTGCATTGTACCAGCGAAACCAGAGCCTGATTTTGGGTGAAATGTACCTTCACTTACTTGTTCAAGGTGAAAATTATTAAGAAGCCGAGTTTTTAAAGTATCTAATTTCGTGATAAGCCCAAAAAAAACCATGACTTAAACGCTTCCCGATATTTGAGTTTTGTGACCTAATTGGAACTAAATAACCTTGGTGTAAGTACTGTTTTTATTTGATTTGCATGAAAGAGATGCCGACTAGAAACTGATATTGTTTACTTTCATGGTAACTATTTGAATCAACTTGCTACCCCGGTTTTTCCAACACAGTTTCTTTAAAATCCACTTTCCTTTCGGTTGGTCAACCATTGAAACTCTCAGCCAACCGTTCCCAGAGGACCGACACAGATTTCCAGTCCCTTCAGACGTGTGCACAGCGACTTGCACCGTTGCTGGTAAAGACGACATGATAATACCGAAGCATGTAACTAGGTTTGCACGCGCCGCTTTGCACAGCTCACCTGCATGCCATTGTACGCGCATAAAGGACGGCAATTCGTTACTTCACGAGCAAGACGAGTGCGGTGCCGCCGCCGACGCCGCCGTCGACGCCGCCGCCGGAGAGATGATGGGTACTGAATGAACCGCTTCCCTACACGGGGGCTGCAAGCGACACAAAAGACTCTCATGCTCCCAAACAATCGCTTTTGTTTGCAGCGCTCATTGTTGGATGATTACGACAACAATGCTATATTAATGATTCTTTCAATCATAGAAATAATGCAACACATCTCCACGGAAGTGTGTCGGTGCCACCCCTCGGGGGAGGCGTTGGTGCGATCTCACGTGCAGTGAGTTATGACGCGGCGGCGACTGACCCAGTCTTGCAGCGCCAAGGTCTGCCGGCGTTGCATCTGGCGACATTGGGTTCAGAGTTAGTAAGAGTACCAGCGCTGATGTTAATGTACCGGCTAATTAACTACTTCACCGACGAAAGTTGCAGTTGCAACAAGATGGGGTCACCATCTTCTTAAAATTGAAATAAACAACATTTATTTTTTTAATTTTTATCAACACTATAACCGTCTCAAAAATTGATGGCTTGTAGATCCTTCTTGGAGATCCGTCATTCTCATCAAATATACTAAAATCCTCTCGAAAAGTCAGTGACGCAGGTAGCTCAATGGGTTAGAGCAACACCTGCGACAGGTGGAGATCGGGGTTCAAGTCCCCGTTTGGTCATCAATTTTTGAGACGGTTATAGTGTTGATAATAATAAAATACCCCGCGCATTGCAAGCGTTTGCAATTTAAATCAGATTTCATCTAAAAACAACATTTCCTTCTATCACGCATTTGATTTGCATTTGAGTCAGGATTAGCTCAAATCGATTCAAATATTTCAACGATTGATACACATTTTTTGATATTTTGAACTTCTGGGTTTTTTTTTTAATAGACGGCCGCGAGCTCCATCTGGTGGTAGCTACCATTATCACGCTTTACCGGCTCGTTTTGCTCGGGAGAAGGTTAAAAATGAGCGCTGGGACTCTCGCTAAACGTATAAAGCCAGCGCTACTGACCGACGGCGCACTCTTTCGATGATTTGCAATTACAGCAATCTACAACGTACATTTCATTTGTATAATTGAGCGCAGTTTGAACAATGGCCCGTTTGGAATGAAAGACACGCGAGGATCATGATTTTTTGCTTTTGTAGCAGCTTTTATCGGGCAACTGGATTCAGTTCCTGCCCGGACAGAGGCGTCCACGCTGTATCTGCTTTTCTGTATTTTTATGTCGCCGCGCCTGGCGTCGACGGGGACCGGAAGCCGGATCCGGATGTGCCAATTTAATTTGAACTGCACACGAATGAAACTCGCCTTGCAATCCCGAACCCTTTCACGGGCGACGACGGCAATGTGTTAAGGCTGCAAATTTACCGGCAGCGCACGACGCAGCAAATCAATCGGGACTAAATGGTACTAGACGGCGAGGGAAAAGTCGAACGGTCATCTGCGTTAGAAGTAAAAAAAGGGCTATTGAGTTGACAGGTTTAGTCAAGAGTTACAGCGCCAATGTCGATTGTCTTCGCTGGAAATACCACCTGACGAAAATAGTGGTTGCTCCTTTTGATGAAATCTTATTTTAATTGCAAACGCTTGCAATACGCGGGGTATTTTATTATTATGAAATATAGAGTCATTATAGAGAAATATTAGAGAAATATATAACATACATTTTTGAGACGGTTAAAGTGTTCATAATAATAATAATAATAATAATAATAATAATAATAATAATAATAATAAAGTGGTTGCTCCTGTTTGGAGTCTTAAGAGTTACTGAGTGAATCTTCTTTTACGCTCACCTCAATAATCGACAAATATTTATCGATATTTTGAGTCGTTATTTCTTAATTATTATCTAGGTTTATTTAGAATCGCAGTCGCAAGCGCCACCTGACTTCAGCTACCGGCACCACGTGTTTCCAGGTCGTCCGCTCAGCAGGACGTTTAACAGTAAGCTTCAAACATGCTCAAACCTGGTTCGACCCACAATGAAGGCATTATACACTGACAGGCAAATCATTACGGATCCGCGCCATGCTAATCGTGTGCGACTGCACAGCGGAGCATTTTGACGACCATGCACACGCCATTTTGGGATACCCTTTCGTGTCCGCAAACTTCCAGCGGCTTCTTTGCCAGCGACATGAGCAGCGAGCAAACGAGTAACTCAATTTAAAGCCCCCTCCCCCCCCCCTGCAGGCTCCATCATTGTTCATTAGAATTATCATCATTACGATGAATCATGGAGTGCAACGGTGGACACGCCAACAGCACCCTCGCTCGTCCGATACCTGCACCGCGCATGGGACGAGGTGAAACTAGTGGCAGACATGCGACCTCGAATGTTGCCACCACATTCACTGGCAAAACGCTAACGATCGAAATAATCTCGTTTATAACAGGAAACTATCACTTAACGTAATTTATTTCAGAATCCATTCATTTCCCCATCTAGCGACCACCCGTAAACGCGAATAATAGAATACCGTGGCACGTTTTCTGCCGGCATGCCCGTGGCTCTCGAGCCTATACGGCGGCCATCATTCGAGTTAGCGGGCCTTTAACAGGATTATTTCTGAGTTAAACGCGCCCGAAAGTTTTACAAGCAGTTTTTAATTGTTGCTGCGTTTCCGAAAGCGCTTGGCGACTGAGCCATGGTTTGCACGAGGCGCGACGGCAGCGCCGGTGAGGAACGTGGGCGGCGCACGAACCGTTTCTATAGAGAGAACGAAACACTATCGTCTTGGTTTGCGAATAATCAATCAATTAGATTAGCGAGAACCTTCTGCAGAAACAATGGAAACAGAGAACGATATGCATTACAACCCTTCTCACCCGGTGGCACGTAAAGACATAGAGAGAGAGAGAGACAGAGCGAGCAGGAACGGTACTCGTGTAATTGGGATTGAGAGATTACTCCCATTATTTCGCCTGAATGGGGGTTTGTTGTCGCCAACGCCTCTCCGTCGGCGACGTCGGAACACGAAACCAGCAGCTTGAGGTGTTCTTCTTCACGGCCTCCAGTTGTAATTGTTTCATTAGCTGCTTTGAGAAAACAGGATTAATTAACGAATTAATGAGAGCGGGTATTGTTACGCGAGCTCTCAGCTCGTGACTCTGTAAGTAACACCTCTGGCAACAGATTTCCTTGAGGGGTGGATGGAGCGAGATGGGGGGGAGATGTAAGAGAAAGATTACAATCACTTCTCTCAGAATCCACCCTCTCCCCATCACAGAGCGCTATATCGACAGGAAAGGGTGTAGGTGGTGAGCTGTTGGGACAGAAAATAATCACTACATGCTTCGGAGCACTGTACGATACAGTAAGCGGAGACAAAACATCTCCTTCGACTGCGTCTTACACGGCGAGGGAGAACACTTTTTCGACAGAAGCACAAGTCTATGTGTTGGTTGAAGTTCAAATGCTGCCATCAAAGGTAGCCGACTTCATTAAGAAATAAAGCAAAGTATTTCCAACACGGAACGATGAAGCCCAGATTTCTGCACTGTCCCAACGTTAATAAATATGAAGGGTCTCGTATACCATCGCCCCGGTACAGGAAGGTAATATTATACTAATGTAACGGCCTTTTACCGTATGATTATGCAACGCAGCCCACAATGGCCGTGATATTTATGACGTCATAAGCCTCCCGGATACAATGACAGTCGCCACCCGAGCAGAAACAGAGGAGGCGAGAGGAAAATCTCTGTTCAGGTGTCTCTTTTCCCCCATTCTTATCCGCCGAGTCGACACGAAGACGTCGTAGTTTCCACCCGCGGCATGGGGGTAGATGAAGCGGCACATCGTCGGCCATTTGATTGGCTTGGGACGACGCCAACGATAGCAAGGGATCGCTATCAAACCCGTCGCGAGGAACCGATCGCTTAGACAAATATCCGGCGGCTCTATGGGCAAAGAAAACCCACTCGACGCGATCCTCTCGGCGTCGTGGAGGAGCCGGGTTTTCGTCGACTTGCTTGTCAGACGACAAAACAACATGGAATAACTTTCAATCATTCTCCGGATTTAGTGGCATGGTTTTTATTTAAGTCGAGCGGGGCGAAGCATGATTTATTTAAGTCTTTAGATCTGAGTCCGCTTAAGCAGATAGCCACGCGAACATTTCAATCGCGATAAAAAGAAAAGCAAACTGTGGCCAGTTTGTGTAAGTGTGCGTTTTAATTCGTGGCGTGGATTACTTGGACTCTATCGCACACATCGGCTCCGTACTGGGTTTGCACGTTCAGCGAGGACGGCGTTGTAGGTGTGCGTTGGAGTAGCGTGGACCCTTGCCGTCCCCCCACATGATGCACAACGACCAGGGGCAGGGGATGCACATCGCCGACTGGGGAGCCCGATGGTGAAAATCCCACGCTTTATCAGCGTTCACCAGGCTCGCCTGCCGCCACCTCCACGACACGGGGGTGGCAAGGGGGGAAGACAGGGAGACCGAGCGACGGAAAATTTAGAGATTTCCGTGACTGAAGAAACGGTCATGAGGATTCAAAATAAATTATAGATGATATTCTTCGTCGTCTGCGTTTTATTGGTATGTTTAACAGCTGATCCCCCCTGCCCCTGTTTCCACCCCCCCCCATGCCCCTGATTCGCCATCGCTGTTTGGTTAAGCGAGAACACAAGTCGATATATTTGAAGGAGGAGAGAAGTAAGTACCAGAAGGTATCCGATGTCGATTGGCACACACGGGGGGGGGGGGGGGGGGGGGGGAAGTTTGCATTTCACGGAAATGAGAACAACTTTGCAAATGCTTCCCGTTCACTCGGGGAAACCTGATACGGTATCAAATGAAATACCAAGCACTTTTCAATGGATCAGAATATTGAATTCAGTTGGGAGATGACCGCACATTAGTAGAAGATCACGAGGTCCACTAAGATGTGACCAATCCGAGCTCGGGTCGCCCTCGTGTGAACCTCGCCGATTGGTTCGGCAGTTCATTGCAATGCGGTTCCTCGCGATGTCAATCGGGCGTTTTTTCGAACAGAATAATCCCGATAATATCGACGAGCTGTCAATAAACGAGAGCAGCGTTTCTCATTGGCGAATGTTAATGACCTCGATCAGCGCGATATCTTTAGAATGCAGACCTCCCCCCCCCCCCCGTGCCCCCCCCCCCCCTGCAGACGTGTCAGATGCTGACAGCTGTTTTTCCACTTAGAAGGAAATTGAGCGCGAGGTTAATTATTCAGAAAAGTGGAAAGTCTGGAGTGACGTCACGCCGCGCGACACTCGCTCGAATTCCAATGCGTCTGTGTTTTTATAACGTGATTGCCCCGAACCCCGACCCCCGACCCCCACGGCCCCACGGCCCCACGGCACCAGCCTCGCAGTTCGGTTTTTTTGAAATTCCAATCAGGCTCGCCGAAGCCGAGAGAGAATTTGGCAATTGGTGCATTTGTTTCGTGTGAATTTCAAATGCCGGGCGTTATTTCACTTCTGTTCAAGGTGCTCTGAGTGGTTGCGGCAGGAGCGCCGGGGCCCTGCTTTGCCTTTGTTCAATCAAAGATTGTAGTCAGAAAATTTCAGCAATTTTCAGCAATTTTTAGCAATTTTCATGCAAACAGCGGCTTCTGTCGCGTAACTGCTCGCGACTGTTTTGCTTCAGCAATAAAAAGGGCAGCCCGCGATATTGCATTCCCTTCCCTCCGACCGTGAATTCAAAAGGATATTATTAAGAAATTTCTTCTTCTGAAAATTATTACAACAATAGCGGCAAGCCAGCAACACTGAATATAGAATGTCCCCCTGCCCCCTCTTCGCCCCCCTCCCCCCCACCCCCACCCTCTCACTCACACCCGCCGGGTGATTTCTAATAAACGTGTACAAATCTTACAGTGATGGCACGTCACATCCGGTTGCCACGAGATACGAGGGCGCGTGGCGGAGGAAGGCGTTACATCCGGTACACAAGAGTTTATTCGCGCGATTCGTTTTCCGAGCACGAGGCTGAGTTTCCCGAGTTTCCCGACATCGGAAAACCATATTTTCCGGACGTGGATTGCGTAGTCCAATGTCTCATCGCCGTCGAGCGTCCTGGATAATGACGTCACTCACTTTTCTTGATCAATTAGCCACGCTGGAACGGCGACGAAAGCTGCGGGCTTTCATATTTTCTCTTCGTCCTTCTTAAAAGATCTGAGAGAATCGTTATCGCGTTTAATTTCCGCAAAAAACTATATTTAAAGGAATTCAAAAGACCTCTGTCGACAATTTTCATCAGATAAGCCACGCTGGACAAAAACTCTGGTAAGAAAATGACAACGATTTTTTTATCGGTGAATATTTTGTCTCTAGCAGATGTCGAGACGCTCTCCAACTTAAGCCTTTTCACTTTCTTAGCGACGACAAGTCTGCGAGACGAGCGAGCGAACGAACGAACGAACGTCGAATCGAATTTAGCCAAGAAAACATTTTCTTTGCCGCAAATTTACTGTCGTCTAATTTCGGTCTACCCCACCCTGTTGAAACGCCCTCGTTACGGCGCATCGTTCCCTGTACATTACTGCAACATCGCTCACCCGCGCGACCCACGCCGTCGAACCATCGCGCGGCTTCTAGCAGCCAGCAACTTCTTATGCAAAACTTTACCACTTGCCGCCGCTACCGCGCCTAGGTATAGGTACTAGATCCAACGTGGCAGGTGATTCATAAATAATAGTTACCGGCCAGGTGCTGGCAATATCCCTTGTTACGATCACGGACTCGTGTGCATAGTAATATGCCCGGGCGGTCTAGGCCATCACATTATACCAACCGCCCGCCGACAAGTTTCCCAGGCACGCCGAACAAACAAGACTAATGAAACTTATCCTTATTACACCCGGAAAACTCGGCGACGAAAATGCAAGTTGCCTGCCTAATACCCGGAGCGTCCTGTCCAACCAGCTTCAAGGCTTAGCGACACTTGAAAATGATTAGAGTTTTATAATGAAGTCGTGCAAGAAGACAGCAGTTCTTTTTGCTATGTGGAACCATTTTGCCAGTGTTCATCAGGACAAAGTAGACCTGAGAAAAAAAAACAACATCAAATAATGCTCCTCCGCAGGTTTGGAAAGTTTGAGAGCTGCCCTGAACGGCAGCGTTAAGTGCCCTCCAGATGGCAATTCCGTGGAAGGCTACGCTTTAAATGACTTCATGCAGTCGCCCAGGAAAGCGGGTCGTGTTCAGGGAAGGGAAACCGCTTGTCCTTCTTGGGATTCCTGCTCGAGATCAGAATCGTCCACGACAGAACGGTCGTTGTTTTCCTGACGTGCGTCACAACTTTACACGATTATCAATCATAGCGAGTGGAGTGCCGCAGCCAACTTGACTCGGAGCTGAAAAATAAAGGGAAACTAATATTTCCCACGGCGACTTGAACTGCAAGTGTGCGCACTCCAGAAAAAAAGTCGAATGGCATCGGTGTGTTTTTGTTGCCGTAAGGATGCCGTTTGATGTGCGGCCGGGAGATGAGAGACGAAGGTCAATATACATCCCTCCGGGGCCGGCGAACCAATTTCACATGCTGGTGCACTTGGTGGCATAGTTGCCGGCAGCCGGCGTGTCTGCCCCTGTAATTAATGGTCCTGACCCCCTCCAGCTTCCACCCTGTCGGTCCGTGTAGACGCCGCCCTCGGGTTCAGGAGGACTCGACCCCTGTACCCTCACGGTAATCCTTCCTCTTTAACATTCTCGACCATTTCTCTTGTCTTCATCACTAGCTCGTTGGTATCACTTTTTCCCGGCACGACTCGCGCTTAGCAAACAATGAATGTCATAAGAAAGAGCGTGTACAGCTCAATCGACGTCAAGAAAGTTCGTACACCGGGCCGGGTTTCTTGTGCACCGCCTAAGACTTTGATTACACAGTCTATTGGAACACGACTGGCTCGTGCAGATGACCGACGTTTCTAGATGACTTGCAAACGGACATATGGAATCCGAATAGCAAACTTGAAAGAGCTTTGCGCTCGAGCGGGAGATTAATGGTGTTTGAGTAAACGTTGGATTATGATTCTTTCTGGATGTGATTGAGCATCGCAACTCCCTGCACGGGGAAAGGGGGGTGGGGCGTCGAGCAAGTGCTGAGCAAACGGCGTCCCCGGCGTCGCGAAGCCTGTAATTAATGGATATATTGTCGGCGTCGCCAAGTTGATGGCGTCGTCTATAAAACCATCGACGTTATGAAGACCACTCGAGGGCGCAGCTCTTGCTGGGCTGGTGTTGACCGACCTCTTGAGCGGTCGGTCGAAGGACCGAAGCTTCCCGCATGAGTGCTGTGCAAAGGAATCCCGCATCTTTACCAACTTCCACTGGGAACCACTGGGGTATCGAGGGCGTTTCGGAAGCTTCGTTCTGCTCTGATTAAAAGTGTGACGGAAATGAAAACTGGCGGCGAACAATTGAAACGTCAAACCTGAATTCTTTCAGGTGCCTTCATTAACAATAATTTGCTCGACAATAGTTCCTTGTGCTTCAAGCATAAGAATTAACTTTATTCACATTCCACGCGTTTGAACACTTAGACAACTTGTTTGAATTTCAGAGCACAGTTACAGAATCTTTGTAGCAATCTTCAAGCATTCGCACAAACTGCGCAATATTAACAAACACACAAAAAAAAATCAAGTAAAAAGGTTTACGATTCGATGAAAGGCGGCTGACAAATTGAGACCCGAGTAATTATAAAATACCTGAAACGTTTCCCCGATGTAATATTCCCCGCTCGACTTCTATATTTATCATCGTCCGCTTCCTCGTTCCATCCTCCCCGTCTCGTCCTCATCCCGGAAAAGCGTACACGCTTTCCTTTGCACCGTGCTCCAGGAAAACCGCGATTTTTCTCCTCCTCGCCGACTTTCCCTCGCGTCTTTACAACTCTCTCTCATTCGCAATGCCACGCTAAAAATTCGGCTCGTGCACTCACGCTATATCACTTGATATTAATTTAAATCCAACGTCGCCCGGGCCACGAGGCGCTAGACTCACACGAGTCGAGGCCGCGCGCGAACATGGCAATAAGATTTTTACCCGCTTGTCATTCGCCGAGGCGGATTCCGCAACACAAACAGCATGAAGTTAGCACCCGGCCGCAACTAGCGACGATAAATCGTCCTGATTTACGTGGCGGTAAGCATGTAGCATGTATAGCTTGGGCGCCCCCTCGGACAGAGAGCGCTCGCGAGCCGCCCGGCGCTCTGCGGTCGTGTTACGGGGGCAGAGCGATCCATGGCGCGTGGATCGACGCTAGCTGCTAGCCGACTGCCGGCACAGCACCCAGGCACCCTTCCTGACGGCGTCATCCAAGAGTCGTTTAATTGGGTGTATTGTTATGTGCGGAGGAAGACGCGTGCTTTTTATGTGCCGTGACACGCGTCCGATTGCGTCGCGTGACTGAAAACAACGAGCACAGCGAAAACAGCAAGAAATATCAACCAATACCAGGTGTCAGGGCAGAAGATTTATCGTAGCACTAGATCGAGCTAACAAATTGTTATTACTACAAGAAGCATTTTATTGACAGGTTATTTATTGTTTCATTGCAAAACAGTCGATACTGTGTATTTTTGATGTAAGTTTATTGTAATGCATCCTTACCTTCGAGGGTATACGGTGCTACCCTTGGTCGAGTCTGCCGGATGGTTGGAGGGGGGGTAGGTGCTGAGGCAAAGGTGGAATCGATCCTCGCACAAAGATTGCAAGGCGTTTTACTGCTTGTGTAGGTGATGAGAGATGTGAGAAATGTTCTCAAGCCTCGGGAAGCGAAGGGAGGCTGGGGGCGACGACGTGATGCTATTTCTTTGCACGATGTTGTATATAGGTATATCGGATCCGGGAAGATTTTATTCTGCCGCGCAGTTCAACAATCATATTTGATGGCGCTGAACGGGGTTTCGAGCAATCGAATTGTTCGGGAGTTGCTCTCGTCTCGTACACCGGGCAGGTTCCAGGAAATTACAAATGGAATCTTCCTGTTGCACTCGAAAGTACAATTGTTTCCATCTTCGAAACTTCCGATCGACGAGACTTGGGAGTTTGCTTTCGACTAGCTCCCCGTACCACTCAGACAGCATGGCCTTTTAATGCGTATAATCCAGAGAAATTTAATACAATTCAGGGATTCGTAATCAGAGCAAATCATTTGGAACACAAGATCGCTCGCCACATCGACTGTGTCTCCTGGTAAATTGAACGAAGTGCGAAAGTGGCTTTGGCGGAATTCTGCTCTGGGCTCCTGTTCCTGACGAAGACGGATAGGATAAACGGAGGTCGCTGCTGGCTTGCCGAGACGGTTTATCATTTAAAACGAGTGCTTTGTTGCCGGCAATTAGGAGTGTGTCACCTGTGAAAGTACCTGCACGAGGGCATTGTTCCAGGTAACAAACGCACTTGCAAGTCAACCTCTCTAGGCTGTGTTCATCCATAAGTATCATGATGGCACTCAGAAATTATGACAAATTCTACCGCGAGGCACTGCTATACGCAAGCAAGCACACTCTCGGAGGTTATGAAGATTTAGAGGCACACATATGGCGCAAGCCCATAAAACAATACATCGCTCCGAATAGTTCTGTCTGATTCCCATGTTATCATCCATTAAAATCTTTTCTAAACTCTCAAAACGCAATGAATCCTAGTACCGACCATGCGAACACGTCCCAACCTCGCGTGCAGTAATTCAGCGTCGTCGGCGTCGGCGTCGTTATTTCCACCGTGCAGAACGGCGTCGTCGTCGTCGCCGCCGCCGCGTTCACAACCTGAGGCTGGTTCGACGCGGCGGAGGCGGCGGCAGTCTTCGATCTCATCGCCTTATCTGAGAGTCGCATCACGACCCCGTAATCTGGTTCAGGCAATTTCATCCGCCAACAAAACTCGGATTGAATTGTGTTTCTGCGTTTTGGAGGCAAACATCCCCCCTCCGCCCGCCCGCCCACCTCCATGCCACGTCACACGTCTCGCTCCTACCCTCCAGCCTCAGCCAATACAACACAACACAAAAGACGTTATTACAAGCAATCGCAGAAAACAAACTGGAATGATTGTTATCTGTTTTCTCAACGTCGCTGCCGAGTGACGGACCGAGATTCGTTTTCCTATCCGGTTGTGCTAGTCACGCAAGTCTTGGCACCCCGGTTTCAATTAAAATGCTATGTTCCTCTAGCTAGCTGACGAGGACTTAATTCTGTGCGATTGCGGCCTGACCCGAATCCGGGCTACGCACGAATTCTCCACTTTCTTGTCCTGAGGCCATGGACATGAATCGTGTTGCTAGGTAGCGAGTCCGCCTATTGGTTGGCTAACAACGCTCCTCTAGGAAAGTTAGTACAGAATCGCCCGAATCAAAGGTGGCCGAACTTAACACGGATAACTTCGCGATCTGGGGCTGAAAAATGGAGTCGTCGTGCAAACGGTTGAGGTACCCGTTTTCACTTTGTCACACCGCGCCGCGCGTTTGATAATAGTTATGCAGCAGATGCGGCCGCCGGCGCTTGTCCTGCCATCTGGCGTCCCCCGCCTCCACAATTCAGATCCGACGCCGACGCCATGCTCTATGTAAATTGGCTTTCACGAGTCAGATCAGTGCTAGGATTTAATAACGTATATCGTGCATAATAGGTAAGCGTCTGCTTGAGCGCTGTTCGGCGACTCTGCGATATTCGGATGCAAACATCTCTTCGTAATTAAATTGCATGCTTGAAACATCGTTTTGTACACAGAAACTGCACGCCAAGCGGTTGTTCTTTTGCCTGACAGCTGACGTCTACAGTTGCAGGCTACCTTCTGTGCAAAGGCTGAGATTTTCAATCGTTGCACTCCAAGTGCAATTGTGCACGAGATCAAACGCAATCTGTAAATGTAATATAGTTATGAGTTATGAGTTACATTTTTATGGTTGTCGCTCAGGTGCCACTTCCCAGTAGCACTGTAAAAATGTTTTAGTTTGTACCCGTTAAAAACTACTTTCGCCCGTTTAAACTGTTCTGCACCCCACGTGCATACTGTAATATTTTATTTGTAAAACTATAAATTTGTGTGCAACGATTAGTAATTTATGTTGGCGAGGCGTGGAAAAATTTGTCCGACAAGAAGAGACAAGATTGTGTTCAGCTAGAAGCGTTGCATGCATTGTACGAGGCCAGGTTTGGAGAAGATACAGGACGTTATAAAACGGGAACACCTTTGGCTTCGCTGGCTCGGGAAGAAGCTCTGAAGGAGCACCTCTTTAATTAGTGGAAATAAAATACCATCTACAAAGACAGGTGAATTATTTTCCACTTCGACTACACCTTACCCGCTTCGCACCGAACAATAATTACGACTAAGGAATTGTGGACCAGTCAATTTAAAACGGAATAACCGCAGAGCAATGCACAAACACTGCATATCAGTGTTGTTCCTGGTGGCCTGGAATTTAATTTCCATCCCCTCCAACACATAACCAAGTTCACTTTTGAGCCGGAGCAATACAAGCGGCGACCGCTATTGTAATGTCTATCGTGGCGACCGTGTCCCCGAACTCTGACAATAACGCGGAGAGGGTGGGCACTATGGCAAGGAGGTCAAAGTGCAGAACAAATAGCAAAACAAAGTTGCCGCACGTCTTGCAGAAATGGCCGCACGATCCCTCGTATAACTCTGCGTGAAATGTGCATACTCTGTTCATGTATCGGGCAATGCTAGCGTCGTGCGCCTTCACGCTGTGATACCATCACGTTTGAGTAGGTCTTGGAGGGGAGATGGGGGGAGAGCCATGGATATCTGACAATAAAAGGCATATCGATAAAATTTGATACCGACTTTGCCTATAAGTTGATGGGAAATAATATTAAAAACAATATTGAAAGAAAAATTTCGCAAATTAAAATTTCGCTTTCCTAGAACCGGTTGACGGCTTTGCGTGGCTTCCTATATGGTTTCAATCAAATCGTCCACGTTCCCTTTGTGTAAGCAGAGCGGCGTTGCTGAAATACAACCGAGCCGGCGTCTCGCTTTGCGCCGAAGAGTTTGTTTTCTTTTAATTATCTTACTTTGTAAAGTTGCTGCTGTGAGATCCGATCCCTCAGCCAGGTTATGCAAATGGCCCCTGGCTAGAGATGCCAGCACCGTCCTCTCCCTATTGGCAAATACGTCTTATTTTATTGGTGAATCGAGTCGAGTTTGCGTTAGAAAATTAAGTACTCCTGAACGTTCCCCCTTCCGTTTTTCCCTCCGTGATCGACGGGCAAAAAAAACCATAACATCTTCTTTGATGCCGGAGTGAATTGGATTGAGATGCCAGCCAAGTCGAGGTCAGGACCTAGTGATGTGCACAACTTTGCAGTCCAATTTGCCTGATTGCCAAAGTCACCGGAAAGACAGCTGATTCTGACTCGTGAGATTTACTGGTATAAATGCCGCTGACTCGCGTGAAGACATAAAGTGGATTGCCATATTGAGGTAGCCGGTCACCTAAAACAAAGCTTGGACCCGTGCAACAGTCACCGCGTTTGCCTCGCGTGGTCGCACACTCGTGAGATTCCTCCCCGGTATCTCCGAGAGTAGTTGCCGACCATGGCACGGCACAATTGGCGGATCGGCGGGGAGCGCCAAAGCCCCCGTCTTCGCTCCCAAGGGGTTCCCCGAAGTTAGCCGCCTTAGCGCGACGCCAGGGGGAGGGAGGGGGTGCCCCGAGGGGCGCTCCGTATCGAGGTATTCCAGACGCGACTCGCACGTCTCGAGTCCGCTCTGGCGATAAGCCTTGTTGTTCCAGAGACACTGGTGCCGAGCGACCGGCCGTGCGATTTATGGATGGAAACTTGAATAACGAATGAAACCATCTGCCCGGGAGGACATAATAACGGCACACGCCAATCGGCCTCGGGGGAGATTGTTTTACCCTTTGCCAGCCAGCCGCGATGCCAGCAGTTAGCTGGCCTGGGAATTGAGAACCATGATTTCGCTCCGGGCTCTTGGCGTTTTCTTCAGATGGGAAAAGCACACATATAACCGGCGAATGAAACGGCACACACACAAAAATCTTTAAAAAATAATAAGAAAAGTAATCACTTCTTTCGACGCCATTAATAATTCCTGACGCCACCCGTTTCCAAGCACGACGTTTACCGAGTCGAACTTGGCCGGGGTCTTAAAGTTAATACCGAGGTGCACGGCGCCGTCCGTCGCGGCGCCTTCCGTCCATAACTCTGCCGTCGTAATTAGGCAAGTTGCACGCCGAGAGGTAGCTCGCTCGACCGACGGGTGCAATCCAGCTGTCTTCCACGAGGAGAGCGCTCGTTATTCTCTGTGCAAGTTGGGTACAAGTCGACCCTCGGTCAGTCGCTGTCGGGCACGTCGCCTGCACTTCCGGTCGCACGTCAACGCCCCCAGGGTCGGCTCATGGGGCACTGGACAAGAGAGTAAACGGGATTTCGACGTCACGGTAGACAGCGTTCGTTTAGCCACGTTCATCTGACGTCGGCGTCGTTCGGAGGACGAGTAGAAATAGGTGGACGTTGGCTGTGGAGGTGCCGTTATTTGTTCTGCGGGCTGCGTTCAGGGGAATTTGTTAAACATGCGCTGATTAAGATGAATTATCGGCAAGAGGCTGCGTTATGAATTGCCGCAAGTTTTTCTCATAAGTTGGAACATTACGCCAATACATCGTTTAAACTTAAGTTCATAACTTGCTCTGCGGGTTGCGTTTAGGGGAAACATAAACCAAGTAAAAATATCCGAATCGTATTTTCATCTTGGAACATATAAGCAAAGAAGTCTCTGTTACACAATATGAGCACGATGCATGAACAGCCCTTTGACGGAGCGGCGCTCGACAAAAGCAACACACAAATAATTATGCAATAGCTGATATCTAGATCCATTTTCATCTTCGATACTATGCTTCATGGGTTTATCATAATCTTCGTACATCCGACCAGCATATGCTGATCATGCCCTTTCCAAGTGATTGTAAGAAAAATGATTATCTAATATGGAGGACGAGAAGCGAGCTGGGTGAGCACTGTACACATGGACGCGAAAATAAAGAGATGACATCAAAGTCTAGAAAATATACTAGTATATAGGAATAGTCAGCGTCATGCTCCTCACTTCTTTGTAGGGACTGATGTATTATTCAGTGGCGCCCGCTTCTTGCAAGGGAGATGATTGAAAGAGAGGAGGTATACGCTTTCAACTACATCTTTTTCTCGTACAATGATGCTGCATTGAAATGTATTCTCATATTACGTTAATTTAGCATTCGGCGACGAAGTTACTTCGGAGAGTAACGCCGGTAATATGTTCACTCCGTGCCGGCAAATATGTGAACCGTTTTATTTAATTGTGAATATTTCGTATATAACATTTACTTCTTGTCTCCTAGGAAGTCGAATAACATATTGAAAATAAATTTGATTTCATATCTCATGCACGATATATGGCTAGAGGCAATTTTAGAGCGAATATAATTGAATTGTATTAGTTTTAAAATGTTGACAAACATACTTACAGGCGACGGGACGGCTAACAAAACCCAGGCGACCAAAATTCACGTGGCCGTTGGCAGAATTCGGCGCCCGGACCGCCTCGGCGCGCGCCTCGCGTCGGCGTCGTCGACGTCGCGACGCTGCCAGACAGTGTGACGACGTCAGCAACAGTTCACCGGCGTCCGTCCCCGCTAGAGCGTCGTTCGGCGTCGCTCTCTCCCGTCGGCGTCCTCGATCGCGCGTGTTCTCGACATCACGTAGGCGTTTCGCCGGCTCGGTTCGTCGAGCTAATAGCATTATGTAGGATTGACTAGTTCCAGTTGATTCACGCTTCACCTAATATTTGTGTCAACGCATTTTTTTTTTAATCAGTAAATTATGTAAAATTAATTCGAATCACTGCGTACTCGAGTTGTATTTCGAAAATGCATTTCTACGGCAACATGACACCGGGCTTCAAATTCTTGGCGCTGCTCTGCTTATTCCAAGGTAAGACGCAATGCCAGTTAACAACGTACACTTTTATGTTTCCCTAATTTTACACAGAATTCATGAAATCAAAGCCTTGGCGGTGAATCAACGCACTCCACAGCCATAAATAATTCCCTGACTTTGAAAAAGTTTTTCACGTCGGAACACTGCACTGCGCTCTTCGCCGCGAATGCTTTACTGGGCTGGTGCTTTAATTAATGTGAACTACCTAAAGTAATTAGCCTTATGGCGAGCATAATTAAGTGCGCGGTACCCTGTCAGTTGGTTATGCCAGGTGTTTCATTGCGTCTGGCCTTGCCATTCTGCCCGCGTGCAAGTGTTTCCAGTGAGCTATCACCGTGTATGACTCGAGTGGAACATTCTTTCAATCTTCACCCACATCTCGACAACGTTTGGAGAGCGCTAAACGCCTCTCATGTCCACCTCTCGAACACCGTGCACCTAATTCAATTACTCGCGGGGCAAAACGGAAGGTATGGTATTAAACTGAAAAGTTTGCTGCGATGTAACGCCTCGTTTTCAGTCGGAATTTAGCTCGAATATTCGAGGAGATTTCTTCCGAGCGCGGGTTTCATGCGGAATGCTAATTTGTCATGCCACAGATAAAGGTACTACTCTCCGACACGAGGAGAACGGGCACGGGGACAATCTTACGCACGAATGCGTCTTGACGCTTCCCTCTTATACTTTTCACTTTCTTTGCCAAGAACAATTTTCTTAATGGCTTTATTATTAGCTGTATCATCCTGCGAATAAACATGTTGAACTGGCGGCCGCGTAACTTAGCAAACGGATTGCGCACCGCGAGATTTTCCGTGGAAATGTCGTCGGACGGAACACATTTCGACGTCTTATTGGCAAGCCGACAAAATCTCTGAGACACAAATAATTTATGCCTACATTTCTAAGAATATCCCACGTCACGGATTATGATTTCCATCCGTCTCGCCTGTGTTTATTTGCTTTTGTCACCACTTTTCTCGAGGCTCTGAAAAGCGACCTGAAAAAGAACAACATTTCAGCGTCGGAAAATGGTTCAATCGACCATCAGGATAAGAAAACTGGGCTTTGACAGTCAGTGCCATGGAAGTGCGGCACTCACATCGGCCACTTTATTTATCCGCTCTCTGTGTAAATTATCAAAGTGTTTATAAGGGATGAAAGTGTAATCTTTCTGGATAAGGTCAAGTGCTAGGAAATCCCGTAAGTTAGTGTGGCATGTGTGGTCGTGGCCCCCCCCCCCCCCCCCCCCCCCGGGGAAGGATTTCCTCCCCCGCCGCCCCCACCGCCCCCGTCACCGGCGAGGGGAGATAATGCACTCGCCCTTTGCCGTGCCGCGCACGTCGCAAAAACGCCCACCCTCCCCGAACCGCTGCGGTGATCCGGCGCCTCCACCAAAGCCGTCGTCGCTCAAAGGTGCCCGGCAAAGGTGTATGCCAAACGGGCGATCGAAATCCCATTTGAGTGTGTTTTCGCGACGAACAAAAAATTTCCAGATCTATTCGTTTGTTACCGTCTCGCGATTTTTTTTTTTATTTGTGAACGAACGAAATTCAATCTTGCTTTTCCTATCCAGTTTGTTTTATTCCATTTCGTCCACTTACACAAAAGAATATAATATTGAGGAAAGAATGGTCTCTTCCCTATTCTCCTCACCGCCCTGCTTATCTACGTAGCTACATGCTCTATGTATCCTGTTCATTTTTATTAAAATTATCCTCTTTTTTTCGCTCTGTGCCCGAGTAGCCCGTACCAATCCTTTCAACTCGTCTGTCTGCCCGTTCATGCTGCTATTGCACAGTTGATATGCTACAATACACATAGAAGTATACAGAGAAAAGTTCGACTCGGCCGGTGGATGCTGCGGCTATCCCAGTACCCGTGCATTCGACTGTGCCACGAGTCCTGTTTGACCCATCAGGACCACCTGTTCTGGAGTTGCCAGGACTGCGGCGATGAACTCGATCCCGTCTTCCCGGCTCCGCGACGAGGCCGTCGTAGCCCAACTGACAGTTATGAATGAAGTTACCAACTTTATTCACTACACGCGGGAGGCTGTCTTGCCATAAATAATAAACTGGGTCAAGACACAAATATATGTCCCATTCAAGTTCCGTTTTTATCTTTAATTTAGTTTTTACATGCGATTAAATAATGAAAGATATCAACAACATGTCTTGGCAAACGATTTAATTTTAAGCGTCGATTAAAATATAATTTCCATTAGATTTAATTGAAAGCATGTGTTGCGAGAAATGACCTATTATTTTCAAAGACATCGGTCTTAACGCCATGCTTCTAGCTTGACGTTTTCCATGATTGCATGCAGGTGCCACTTGGGAGATGTTGAAACGCTCTGGCAAAGGTTATAAGCACACGTGGGCGAGCCTTGAATAGCATAGCTCACCACCGCACAGACCTTACAATTCGTGCTCATTATTGCGAAAGTTATTAAAATATAATTATAAATCATAGAGTAGATTCGAATCTTGCCGTGTACAGCGCAGCACGTTGCGTGCGTGAACCGTGCTCTGTGTGATTTACTTACGAAGTTACACAAATTACACAATTCTAGATGAGCTGCATGAAAAGCTGACGCTCTTTTTATTTTCGTTACCGAAGTAAATTACAATCGGCCAGCGATTAAAAAATAATAACTATAAAAAAAAAAAGAGCTGTTTCTATATAATATTGTAAGGCACGTCACGTTCAGTATTTTAAAAATGTTTTTCAATGATTTCCGTTTGTGGATTTAAACAAAAAAACGCCATTGAAATTTCGATCAGCGTAACTCAGCGTAACTCAGCGCGGCTTTTCTCTTTCGAGTTGCACCGGCTAATGCCCGGAACGGCGCTCGCACAGCCAATCGCTTTTCGCACAATGCAAAAAGTTTCACTCGTTAAATATAACCCGTAAAGTTGATAATAAACATTAGTTTTTTTTTCTCCTCGGCATTGCATTGGCTGCATTGAGAAAGCAGCCAACGAACGAATAATGCATCGTTTAAGACGTGCATTCAAGCGACGCTCCGGACTTGATCACGGCGCCGACTCGAGTGTGGGGGTCTACGAGAGTTATTTGCCAATACCAATTCACAATCATT